>APFE030909275.1:254018-289234 GCA_000404065.3 Pinus taeda | reverse complement strand
CCCTCTTTGGAGGATTTGCCCCCTTGGCACGAGGGCTGATCTATGGGACCGCGCCAATGGAAAAAGAGCTATTTTTAGGGTTTTTCAGTAGGAGATGTCTTCAAGGCAAACAAAGCTCATGTTTAGAGGAATGCAATGCAAGTGTTTTTAGGCCATGTCACTTCTCATAGGTCCCGGAATGAGTCCTCCAAGATACGAGACAGGGGTAGCATGGACGGTGACAAATTGCTGTGTAACAACTGCATGTAAAAGTGTTACAAATCAATTTGTCACATCTAGGCAAATGATGTCAAATCCAGATCTTTTGATATCCAAAGAAATATTCTCACCAATCCCTGAAAAAGATGGAAGAAATTACTCTTTATGAAAGATAAGAAATTTATGAAAATACCTTAAAAAACCCTATTTTTGGAGATCGTTGCAGGTGCCAACATTATTGACCTGCGACGGTTGCACCTTTAATAACTAACATCTTGCGACATCGTCACAGATTTCCTTCACAAAAATTGCAATAATATTTTAACGTGGGTAAAAATTTAAAGGCACAAGTAACTTCTATTATAGAAGCCTCGTGAAGGTATCTATTTTGAATGGTGTGTATTTGGCTCGTATCCCTCCTATCTTGTATCTCATTCCTACCTTAGTGGATCCCATCCCTACCTTAGTGGATATGTAACCTCCATCTCTTATCTACTCTTACCCTTCTCTAGTCTATAAATTAAAAAGACTCTCATGGGGAAGGGGTTAGCTTTTTGACTCTTGAGACTATATTTCATGCTACGAAAGAATCCATTGGAGACCTTTTGATTGCAAGGTTGGAATTGAGGATTATTGGGAGGAAGCTTTCAACATCAAGGCTTGGTTGTAACTCTCTCCTTTTATTCATTCTTAATAAAATGCATATTTCTTTCCCACACTCATTGTTATGATGATTGTTATGAAATTCCTTGATCACTTGTATAGTTTATGTTAAATAATTTATGTATCATATGCTTTGATCATTTGTATGTTTGTGTATTTGTAGATCTCTTCTTGGAGCATTGAGAATGAGATTGAAATCAAACAACAACCAAGGTCATCATCAAGCATTTTGAAAAAAGGTATGAACCATTGATCCTACTTACGTCTATGATTTGATGGTAAACTAGGGAATGTTTTTATGTATTTGTTTGCTCGTTTCTAGATTTTGTTTCCAAGTTTAGGGAGATCTACCTTGTCAGCAAGATAAGATTTGTTCACCTAACAAATTAGTGACTCCACTGGGGAATGATTTGTTCTTCAATTTTCCTTGTTTTCTGAAAATTCAAACCTTTTTCTAAGTTTCTGGTCAACCCTTTTTGATTATGAAAAACCAGATCTGTAAGGTATTTTGAATTTTATTTATTTTTTAATTTTTCTTGAGTTTTTGCACTGGGAGCACCTTGTTGTGAGAGATAATGCGACACCATGACACTTTTCTATTGAACAAATATGACTATCTCTATTTATCACACTTATATGTATTGGATACCTGTGTTAGTTGTAGAAAACTTGAAATTTTCCTAAGTTTTTCTCTTTAAATCTTGGATCTAATGATTACTTTGGTTTTTAGGTCTGTTATCAGTCTGCTATAAGTCAAACTTTTTAGTTTTTATTTTTTTTGGCTAGATTGTTGTGGAAAATCTTTTTGTTTTTGCGTAAACTTTCCATTTCCATTTATTTGACGCAATTGGTTTTATTTGCTGATTGAAGTATTTATAGTCTTATTTTGCATTTGAATTACTTTGTCAAAGATTTGTTTGTTGGCGTGTTTTATGAAAATATTTTTTTATTCCTTTCCATATAATATTTGTTTTACAAAAATAAAAATCTTGTATTGTAGTTCATGGGTGAAGTATTTTTTAGCTTGCATTTTTAAGGAATGTAAGAATTGTGTATCCTGTAATTTCTTTGATTTGCATTCAAAAAGTGGTTCATGTTTCCTGCTTTGAATGTTACACTTATTTCTTTTCTTGAAACCTCTCACTCCTTATTGTAGTTAGTATTCATTGAATTGAAAAAGATTACATTTTTCATATTCGTTGCATTAGATTTAGAGTCGAGTCATAATATGATTGGTTTCATCTTCGTGAACCCTCTTGAGTAAACAACAAAAAATAAATGATTAATAAAATTATTATTATTATTTTTTTAATTTTTATTGTAGTCACACCTACATTAGATTAGTTGTAGGGCTTTGGAATACATGTTGAAGTGAACATTCTAAAGCTACAAACAAACATATAAAGCTCATGATAGGGAGTACAATCCATTTGCTACAATTTTCCTCTATGAAGATCCTCTTACATAGGAGTCAAGCACGAGGTCATATCAGACCCAGTGAAGTAATCACCCCTACTTCATTGGTTACGGTAGCACTGATCTGCACACATTACAAACAATGTCGAAAGGAACTTGGGAATCACTTGAGAGGACTACCTCGTTTTGAGGGATATCTCAAGGGTATTAGGCTTTGTTACTCTACCCTTATGTGTAGATACGACCTATGACCATCCCCCTAGGCCAGGTTGTTGGACATGGTAACCTTAGTAACCATAAAACTAGGGCTATTTCCCAAGGTGACGATGGAGGGAGGAAGTCCCTGATCTACCTAGAACATACTTTGGCTATACTAACTTAGTCCTTCTTAGAGGGTGCTTCATTATAGGTGAAGTTAATTGCACTAGGTTGTGATGGTTAAGTAGGTTGTTAGCATAACTAGTTCCACCTTCTCTATCTCTATCCACTTTTCACATTGATCTCTACGATGTTGGATTCCATCACCAACTAGTGATTCACTGTGACAAGGTTGTTTGCATGGTTTGACTCCTTATATTTATTAGTGTGTGTTACTTTGTTTATTTTATAGTTTATCAGATCTTAGGCTAAGTCTGATGGCAACAATTCTGGACTTTTCCATTCAAAGAACCCCTTTTAATTGGGATCCTAGTCCTTTTCCTTGCTTTGGAAATATTGGCCCTTGTTACATGGCTATGCCTCCCTTCCCAGATTCACAATAGGTTTATCGATATGATTGTTTTCAACTTCATTGTTCTCAAATACCCAAGTTTCTTCACCACAACCGTGTTCTCCACCTCAACAACACCAACCTCATTTTGACCCTTTACCTTCTTTGCCCATAATGTCTTCTTCCCTTTCTTCTTCTTTTCCTGGTGAAAGCCTTAATGCTAGTAACCAGGAAGCTAAGAAGAATAATAAAAGGAAGAGGAAGAAGAAGCAAGATAAGAAAGGGGGCAACCAACCAACCATCAATGTGAGTATTGATAATATTGAGGAACCCTCGAACACACATCATAAGCTCAAATTCCCTTACCATATTTGTAAGGGTTACCACCTTCTTATCAACTTTTATGGTATTCCTAAGGTCCTATAAGTGTGGTCTAAGTATTCTGATCAACTTGTTATTGGTCCATCAACCAATGATTATAGTATTCTAGGAAAAAAGGGAAAAGTTAGGTTTCTTTGTAGGTTATGTGAAGAGAGTCATCAAATTCACCTTTTCCCTCATATGGATGAAGCCTCCAAAATTGTTGGAAAACCTTATTGTTTCTCTGTAACAAATTCCAACCAATTACCATAAGCTTTCTCCCAACCTACCATCAGTCGATGAAGTGATTGACCCAATTTGAAGTTCTATCAATCACACTATTCCCTTGAAGAATGAAGCCCACATAACTTATATTGATGAACCATTGGTAGATAAAAATGTTGACTTGATTTCATCTTCGGTTGATCCCAATCTCCCCTTAGAGAGTAAAGTTAATACCACTTAGGTTCTTCTTTTTACTTCAGATTCCACTACACAAGGGGGCATTTCACCCATTTCCACAGAACCCCCCCAAGTACCGAGGTCACTTCCTTTGTTTGGAATAGATCGATAGAGCCTCGTCTCCATTCTTACATCCCTTTCTAAATCATTGTGAAGGATTGTGATAAGAACATGCTTTGCATTATAGTAGATGAAGGTGCTTATGTTAGTATTCTATCGTCAACCACTTGGAAAGCTTTGGTTTCCCCTCAACTTGTGTCTGTAACTCAAAATATATTAGATTTTAATAGAAGAGCTAGTGAACCAATAGGGATCCTTCCTCAACTACCCATTACCTTGGAAGGAAAAACTATTTGTATTTATGTTATGGTAGTATAAGGTCCCTTGGATTTCAATTTGCTCCTTGGGCAAGACTACGTCTATGCCATGAAAGATGTCGTGTCCGCACTCTTTCACATGATGTCTTACCCTCATAATGGAAACATTATGAGTGTTGAACAACTTTCCTTTATTGGCCCTGATATGAATTCCAACCATCCAACCTCCCTAAATGTTCCCTATATGCAAGTAGTATCACCCCCACAACAGGTTAATTATTTGGAAACTTGTCCCATGCCTTCACTTACCGCTAAACAAGAGCCTCTAACTATATTCTCAACTTCTTTTGGCTTAGATTTGGTAGTTGACATGGTGAATCCTTCAATAGCAACATTGGAGCCTGATCTTCCTACACCTATTGAATAATTTGCCATGTATTCCTTCCAGAGGATTGTTCTTTCATCTAATGAAGGCCTCTCGGAAGCCATGATTGAGGAGTATCCCTTGGCATATATTCCTTCTAGATCTTTGTCCTCTTGGAATCCATGATCAAGGTGTTATGAGCATAGTTCTTTTCCCATGCCAAGCTCATTAAAAATGAATTAGATCATATGAGCATAGTTCCATGATGTAAATGAAAACAATCAAATCATTGAGTACTCTTCCCATCCCTCATCATCTGTTCTATTAGATTAAGACAACTCTTCAAATCAACTTTCTCACGGAATCTCCCTGATTCATTCATCTTTGAATTTACAAGAATCTTTCGACTTGAGTAATCTGGATGTTGAAGTTGAAAAATCTGGTAAGATCAGTGGCAGAGATGGCTACCATCCGGTGAGCAGTGGCTTTATTGAAACCAGTGCTAGCAGATATCCTCAAACCATGCATGATCTGGTTCAATCTTCAAAATATGATTTTACAATCCTGGAAAATTCTTGGACCTGTTAGGGAGTCGAGGCACTTCAACTTCCATTGATGGTTATGTCAGGATGTCATGACTCTCGTAAGCCCCCTAAACTAAGTCAGATTTGGTTTCTCTCGCACAATCTTTCTCATTTCATGGTGATACTCGATAAAAAATTATTTTTGAAAAATGTTTGATATCTTGGACGTGATCTTTCAAATTTCAAAGATTTTACTTTTGACTAGATTTAGGAATATTTTTCAGTTCATTCATCTTCATACAAATCTCTCGCATCAAACTTAAGTTTGGAGTGTGTATCTCTCATATAGTCATGGAATTGCAAAGTTGATCATTCCAAAGATCATCTTTGGTTGAAGGAATCATATCTATCATATTTATTTCATGTTGAGCAACTCCTCACTTTCCTTATGAATATCAAATTGTGAATCTTGTTCTTCATAACAAGTGGAATCCTTTTGAGTATGAATCAATGCATGAGTTATTGTGCGAATAAAATTCTTCTTCATTCCCTACATCTTGACTAGTTTCATGTGTTTATTGTACTGACATTCCTTTTTACTTCTTTCGATGGTTACAATGCTAGTGTAATTTGTTACCAGTTACAAAGAAATAGTTTCTCACATTCATCAAGCGAGGAAGATGATTCTATTATTAAGAAAATTTTCGAAACTGTTCAAATTGATTTATCTTCATTTATTACAAATTGGGAATCTGATGCTTTAATCAACCCATATGATCATTATTCTATATTTGGTTACTATCATTCATTTGATCATTTTTCCACTAGTATATCCAATGAAATTTGTTTTACATCCTTCGATTTTCATCATTCAACATCTCACTACTCGGATTTTTGTCGAGTAGTTGACGTGCTTCAGACTTCACTGATGGTTATGTCAGGTCCTCACTGTCTTGACATTACTTATGAATATGATCAAATCTATTTTTCCCTCACAATATTTCCATTGTAATACTGTGCCTCTAATTGAAAATTCATATTTTCAAAGATTTCGAGGTTTTCAAGAGGATTATCATGAATTTTACGATCCAATCACTGAATGGTTGGAACACTCTTACCTGGCAAGCCTTGTCACAAATAGAAAGTTTTTATCTTTCCGCATGCTTGCTAAGGAGTTTGGTGCAAATGGAGACACATTCGCGGGAAGCTTAATAGGTTTGTTGAATGACGGTTCTCATTAAAAAGGTAGTAACATAAACTGGTTAGAAGCAATGGCTATGACCTATCTTTCTACTCACAGGTAATACCTTCAAATTGTTGTGCAAGCTATTCAAGTTATTATCTTTCCTATTGCACATCGTTTTATATTTGTTTTAATCGATCACATCTTTGTGATTGTAGGTCGGGAAGAATTACGGTGGCTACATTGGAATTCCATTATATATGACCCCGAACTTCTAGTTGGTTATGTTGGGAGTAGGTCTAATTGCATTTTAGTCTACCTGCACATCCATCCTACATTCATTTGTTGTAGTTTGTCTTGTGTTTTCTGGTTTTGGCTTCACATCATGTAAATTCACTTTAACTATTTTCTGTCTTGTTTTTTGGTTTTTCTTCCTTGTTGTGAGTTGTATTTCCTTTCGTCTTGTGAGGTAATACATGAAGATGCTTGGTTGACTCAAAGGGAACATAGAAAAATAGAAAAGGATTTTGTAACACTTCAACATTTGGATAACCTTTTTTCCATCTTCCTTGTGTTGGTTATATCTTTTGGTTAATGAAAGTTCTGATGAAAAATACAATCCATTCGTGAGGAGAGTTTTGGTTAAACCATGAACCTGTGTCTATTTAGGAAAACATCACGCCCACACTTGGTTTTATGTTTTGGTGTTTTCATGCCTATCCAATTAGTAGAGGAGGATAATGGGAAAAATCTAAATGAGGAAACCTAAATCAGAGGTCTCTACATAGAGGTGAAACAAGCAACTCCGTTGGGTACTATTAAGGCTCGCTAGTAGAGGAGAAATGTTTGTGTTCCTGTAGTGACTCCACAAGGGTACTATCAAGGCCCACTGGAAGTGGAGCAACACTAGAGATGAGAAAACATACACTGAAAATTTTAAGCTCTTGAACTTCAGTACCCTTCCCAACTCAGAACTTTATGATATCGCTGAATCTTATGATGTGTTCAATTGAGAGAGAGGTATAGAGGGGACCATGCTTATTCACGGGGTAAGTGAGGAGACTAAAGTAATCTACACGATGAATCAATACTCCCTGAAGAACCAAGACCCTACACATATGAGTTAACCAAGGCAAAGAAGCTAGAATTCTACCAATGTGTCACCAAGTGTTGTCGTTGCTACAACACCCTTGAAAATTTTGGCCTACATATAATTTCAGAACCTTCCTTGCTGTTGTACATTGTCGTCGCAAACATTAAAACTCATTCCATGTGTTTTCTTGAGGAGTTTTTGTCCCCTTTGCAAGATAGGAAAAATGTCGTGTTTTCGCATGTTAGCTATCGTATCATGTATATAAGCCTTTTCTGGTAGTTTCAAGAGGTCAACTTTGTGTAAATGAGTTGTTCTAACCATGTAAACATCCTTCAAACTCATTTCCAAAGATTTAAGCATTGTCACACAATTGCCATCACGGTCGTCGCAAAGTGTATCTTAAGTGGTGCACTTGTCCTAAGTTGTTGCACAAAGGGAAATGCATTGTCATGTGTCCTAGATGATCTATGTTGTTCTGTCATCAAGTAGTCTATGTGTGTGATCACGATCGAAGTATTATCACTATTCACATCAGTATCATCTTTCCCACACTTTGTCAGTTTCAGAAAAACTTCTTGACCAAGCAACATAGCTTCACCTAGCCTCCCTGAACTACACATTGCACATTCTCAGTCCTCTAGCTGCGACCTTGCCTCTTCGCAGTGCGCAATGTGCACTCCCTACCTCCCAGGACTACTGTACTATGCAGTTCATTTTCTCAAGCCCTGACCTTAACTCCCAGAATTGCGCAATTCCTCCTCCCAGCTTGCCCTTAGCTACGCATTATGTAGTCTCTAGCCTCAAGCTCATCCTTGAGCTCATGAAATGCACAATTGAGTAATTCCTCCTCCTAGCCTAGCCTTAACTACGCATTTCATAGTCTCTAGCCTCAAGCTCATCCTTGAGCTCTTGAAATGCACAATTGCTCAATGGCTCAGTCTCCCTTGTCTCTTAGAACTATGCAATGTGCTCACTCGATGCTCATCCTGTCACATTGATCTCTAGAATTGCGTAGTTTTCTCCCTCAACCTAGCCTAAAATACACACTGTGTAGTCTCAAGACTCAAGGCTCCCCTTGAACTCTTGAACTACATAGTCACTGAGCCCTTTTCCCAGGATTCCGTCTGATTTTATCTCGGTCATTGGATTGGCATGCATAGTCTTAGACTAGGGGGTTTTTAGACTGATGTCGTCTCGTCATGAGTAAGTTGAAGAAATAGGTACCTTATCATGCCATGGTGAGATGATGAAGAAGAATATGAAGGAGAGAAACATGCTGAAATGCATTATTGTAGCTGAGTATGCAAGCTTCTCAATCAAGACAAAGCAAAGGGACACCAGTTTGCGATCACCACTCAAGACTTGAGATCATTGAAGATCCCTTATCACCAAGCCATGCAAAGGTGAAAATAAAATTATTCTCAAGCATACCTACAACACACAGTAGCAACAGTGGCTTGACATTGCCACATCATCAAGAAGTCTATGTCAACAGTGTCATGTCATGAGTTGTCACATGCCACACCATGGTGGTTAATGGTGTAAATTATGTTTCGAAAATGTATTGTAAAGTGGAAGTCCAAAGGTCAGGTATGGAATATGAAGAGTCATGTAAAGTTGAAAATTTGTAGGGAGTCAAAGAATCATGAGGGTAGATGAAGAGTCATAAGGAAGGTGAAACGTCACTTCCTCATTGTTATATATACACCCTCATTGTAAGAGCAAGGGACTTTTCACCTTGGCTCCTTCCGCAAGGCATTAGAGAGATAAATTAGTTCTTTTGAGGAGAAATGTGTGGCTCCAACGCTCCACTATTGGAGCTAGTGATGTTCATTGTATACATGTGTCTTGGAAATTTTACTTAATAACAAAATCCTTCAAGGCTAGCACATTCTTCAAGCATGGATTATGAATATTTGTAAGACTATTCTGTAGATGTTTGTATTTCATGTTTGCTTGGAATCTATGTAAAGTAGTTGAACTATTTTAGTTATTTTTATGCTTATCTAATTGATAATGTGTTGTTATTGTTTTTATTGCTGTGTCATCCTTGTGGACTATTCTGCAGGATACTAGACATATCTTTCTCATTGATTGGTTGGAATGACGGTCACATCTTTTGTGGACTATTACACTGGATGTTATATAAATCCTTCTTGATTGTGTGTGTCTCTTCTAAGGTGGTACTATTAACTCTCTCTTAGAGGCTCACTTTACTCTTTCTCTTCGCAGTATCAAAACTTTGACACACCTACAACCGAACACTCACCAGGCATAACTTCTTGCTTTTCGAAAGAACCATTGCACTCCTCCCTCGTAATGACAATCATAGTCAAGGAAACTATATAAGAATACATGGAAACCATGCTGATACTCCGGATGGGGCTGCAAATGGTGTGAGGAATAATTGGGACTTCATGTCAGAGAGACCCCTTGGTTGACGAACTTATAGCACTGTCAACAATTTCTAATATTACAACTTGTGAAACTGAACCATAATCATATTACATCATATCAAAGTGCACATATGTACCATAATAAAATTTCAGTTAAGTCACGATTAAGATGCCATTCAAATGATGTAAAATATGCAACAATTCTAATAAACATTAGTAAATCATGGATAAGGCTACAAGATTGAAATCTAGCCACTGCTCGCTAGAGGAAGGAGCAGGTGTAGCAGCAAGAAGGGCACAAGGGCTAGGGACAAACACAAAACTAAACCCTAGAGAAATAATGGTGTAAATGATTATTTTTATGAGCATGTCACTGTTTCATTAAACCTCAATTGTTTGTGGTGCCATAACTTTTTGTTGACTATCTTGTGTGATGTGTAGTGTACTAGCCCTTTCTAGGAAGGAATGGCTCTCCTTCTTAGTAGGGATCATTGGTTAGGAATGTACTGTAGCTGTTTGATTTATTTTCTCTCAGTTAAAATTCATCTGCGATTTCTGTTACTGTTATTATTAGTCTTGTTCATGCTTTAATGATTGCATAATTATAACAGTTGTATTATGTAACAACATAGGTCTTGGATTGATCCCTTTGTTATTGTGACAATTATTTAATTCCTATTATAGTTTGATGGTGTGTTCATTTCATTTGAATGCATGTTTCAACATTTGTTGAGAGAATGGTTTCCAGTAGTGTTGTTCTTTTCTGAATAAGAGTGACAATGTGATAGAGTGGGTTTATTCTGCATTGTGTGTTTATTTCTTGAGAGTGTGAACAAGGTTTGAGAGTGTAACAACCAGAGTGTTGAATTGTTGGGAGTGTGATTACAATGGTTGGGTGTGAGATTAATTAGCACTAGTCATCATTTTCCCTTCCATATATTTTGTGTAATAGCCTTGCAATACAAAAACTACCCAGATTGACAATTAATGTGAAGAGTTGGAACTATTGCTCTGAATTAAAAGGACAATTGTTTTTCCCAACAATAAGTTGAAGAAAAACCTATACACAACTTTAACATAATGCAAGTTGAATCAAAGCTTGGAATGTTTTTTTTGCTGGGAAAAAGCTAAACTATTTATATTAAAAAACCAAAAAAAGTATTTACAAGAGGTGTGAACCTCTGAGAGCGTGTGTTCAACTCTCTGTCAAAGCTTTCCATATCAACCTGAATCCTCTGCTTATACAAGCTAGAGGTTACAAAATCATCAGCAGAAATAGTTTTTACTGCGACATTGTCGGACATAGAAACAAAGAGATTAACCCGGTCTAAAAGACACATTACAAAAAATAGTGGTTCCATGCAGCATTGCATCAATTGCTGCCCGCCTCCTAATGAAACTGAACCAAAAAGGAAAAACATCGTGCGCCTGAGACCATAGGCTTACCCTTGGCGCTTCAGCCATTACTTATTCTGCTTCTTCCGCTCCTCAGCTTCACGTTCCAGTTCACGCTTCTTTCGATCCTCTGCTGCACGATTCGGGTCACGCTCCCATGTCACCTCCATCCCATCCGGAAGGTCTTCGAGACGATCAATACCAGGCGACAGTTTAAGGTACAGAGCGTAGTCGAAAGAGTCCTCCGTCTCCTCATTCCTCATCTTGCTTTGAGGGGAGGAAGGCTTGCTGCCTTGAACTTCCATTTGAGCCTCCGGTGTATTCTCAGAAGTTTCCATGGGCTCTTTTCCTTTCAGGCTGCCAATTTCCTGTAAGGCTTCAGCCTGCTCCGCCGAGTACCCAAGGGTGCTCTCCTCATCTAACCTGCTCTGTAACTGAGGGCTGTAAGAACTGTCAGCCGAATCCTTTAACTTGGTTGAATTGTCCAAGGAGGGAGGCGTCTTTTCCTCTGTTTCGGCTTTCCAGCTACCTTCCTCCTCATCCTCCTCAGAAAAAATGACAGTGATCATGGCTTTTACCACAGGCTTATTCCTCCTTCGACAGTACTGAAGAGTCGTTGTTTGAACCGAATTGCTTATGTTTGATCCAGAGTGCTCAGAGTCAAAAGAGGGGGGCGAAGCAAAGGCCAAGGGAGAGATGCGCCTCGGGCTTGATTGGCCCCTACTGCTTGTGCCGCCCCGCTGCCCAGAATTGCGCCCCCTGCGAGGCGTAGCCCGAGTGCGAGGAACCATGGTAAACCCAAGATACCCAGCTTCTTTCCGAGGACGAAGCCGAGCTTCCTTATGCCTCCGTCTGCCTGTAAGAGTTTCGATGGAGAGATTTCCCCGATGGCCCAGCAGCCCAACGGCCAACGTCAAATTCTCCTTAGAAGAATGGGGACAAACCACAAGAATTGGACAGGGGATGGACTCGAGTGTGGGCTTGCTGCCCTCAGAGCCTCCCTCCTCAACTCTGACCTTAACTGCGAACCTCTCAATACCAGAGCCGCTCTGCAAACAAAGAATGAAGAATGTTTGCGCCATTCTGAGATAACGGGTGTCGATACCTTGGGAATTCAATTGCATTGATGAGCCATTAAGGCTCGTAAATTCTCTTGGGGCAGAAGCCAGCCCAGAACCCATAGCGACCACCTGTCTGAGGCGTGGCGACCTGTACTCGGCGCGTGGGTGACGCATGAGATTAAATGCGAATAGTGACACCCGCATCCGGGTGATCTTGAGCCGTCCTCTGAGTATCATTCCTTAGTATCTCCTGAAAGGTGGACCATTCTGTCTCCGAGACATTACCCTGAAGTAATCCTTCGAAATGATCCCTCCCCCTGTCCACTCCTAAATTTGCCAGGAAATCAGCCAGTTTATTCCCTTCGCACCTGATGTGGTTGAAGGTTATTGCTTTGTTGTCCCTTAGCCATAATTGAAGAAGCTCCAGCCTGGTTACCATTCTCCAACTCCTACTGACTTTCTGAGCCTCTGTTCCTTGTTGAATCTTAGTCTCCATATTGATTATGATTTGGTAATCCCCCTCCACTATTAGAGGATTGAGTCCTTCCTTTTGGGCGATGTTAAGTCCTCTCCAGAGTCCTTCTAGCTCAGCCACATTGTTTGTGTTCCATCCAATGGAGCCAAAGAAGACTTTGAGCACTTGTCCTTGATGATTTCTTACTGCTCCTCCATATCCTGTGGATCCAGGATTTCCTTTTGAAGCCCCATCAAAGTTGAGCATGTACGTATTGATGGGCGGAGGGGACCAGATTGTAGGGATATCTTGCTGTCTACTAGAGTTGCCCGGAAGAAAGTTGGAGAATTGTAAATGGATTTGCCAATTATTCCATATTGCTTGCTCCTTGTCGTTGGATGGGAAATCATCCTGGGACCAACATTTAGTGGATAGTGTTTCCTGTACATTCTTGATTATGATCTTCCATACTTGTTGCTCATCCATTGACTGATTTTTGAAGATTCTACGATTTCGCTCTTTCCATAGGTTCCACATTACTATTCCCAGGATTATTTGCCAGAGCGTGTTAAGAATGTTACTTTGATATGGCTTCTGAGGCCAAATGCGTAAAGTATTGTTTAAATCTCCTATCTCGCGGCCTTCCTTTTGGCAGCGAAATGTGACTTTCTCCCATATTTTCCTGCTAAAAGGACATAGTTGTATAAGATGCACAGCCGATTCCTCCTCCATTTTGCAATTGAGACATATTGAGGGTCCTTCGAATTTTCTTTTTCTGAGATTATCCCAGGTGAGAACCCTGTTATGAGATAGGAGCCAAAGGAATGTGGAGATCTTTGGCCAAATTGGGGAGCTCCATATTTTCTCCCATAACTTGTCCTTGGTCAACTGATCTTTGAGAATAATAAGGTACGCTTCTTTGGTTGTATATGTACCTTTCTCTTCATATCCCCACCTCAGTTTATCTTGATCTGTCTCTTTGAGAATCTTTCTCTTTTTGAGCTCTTCAGCAAGGGACCGTTGAACCGCCTCCGGACTATCTGGTATAATTTCTTGTACATCTCTCCAGGTTCGGTGATCAGAATCATGATTGACCATCCAGAATTGATTAACCGTTTCCTGTAGGTGAATATGATGCACTAGAACTTCTTGGATTGTATGGGCGAGACATGGAAGTTGCTGCCAGGAATCAGTCTAGAAACGTGCTATGCCGCCATCCTTCACTTCCCAGAAACTATGATTTTGGATAAGATCTCTGTGCATTATCGCTGAACTCCATATAGTTGAGCCTTTGCTTACTTCTGTCATTCTTATACGCTCCTCCAGAGGTAGATTGCTGGCATATTTTGCTATCCAGAATCTGGCCCATAGTATTCCTGGATAGGCTAACCATTTCCACCATATTTTAACTCCCATGATCACATTGCTGTGTTCAGGATCCCGGAGACCAATTCCCCCTGCCTTCTTCGGGAGACATGCTTTCTCCCATTTGACTAATGCCCATTTCCTGTTAAGTCCGGTACTGCCCCATAAGAAGTTTCGTTGCAGCTTTTTGATGGCTTTTAAAACCCACTTTGGTGCTACCAATATTGAAAATAAGTATAATGGCATGGATTGTAAAACCGCCTTGATGAGCACGAGTCGGCTGGCCATATTTAGAGAGCGGTGAGTCCAAAGCAAGAGTCTTGCTTCCAGCCCTTCCAGAAGTGTAGTCCAGGATGAGTGTTTCTGAGTAGAATCTAGGAGCGGGGCGCCTAGGTATTTGGAGGGCAGAGAAGCAATGGAGAAGCCCAGGATTCGGGCTATGGCTCGCTGAGAAGTCGGATGGGTATTAAAAAAGAATATCTGGGATTTGACTCTATTAATACAAGCTCCAGAGGCTGCAGCGAAGTTGTTAAGCAGAGTGTTTAGAGATCGGGCTTCTTGGACGGAGGAGTGGCCAAAGATCATGTTGTCATCTACAAATTGCTGATGGGAAACGGTAGGAGCATCGTGGAGATTAATGCCTTTGAGAGCATGGGATTGGATTGCTGAGTTAAGGCTTCTTCCCAAGCCTTCCGCCATTATGATAAACAAGAACGGGGACAAAGGATCTCCTTGTCTCAATCCCCTTGAGGGACGGAAATTTGAGGAGGGAATCCCATTAATCAAGATAGAAAAAAAGGAAGAAGAGACAAGATTCATGATCCATCTAATCCATGCATTGGCAAAACCGAACACACTTAAAATTTTTTGCATGTAATCCCAGCTTATACTATCAAAAGCTTTAGAAAGATCAATTTTTAGAAGCATACCTGGTTTTTTTGAATGCTTTGGAGAATGAATTATCTCATGAGAGAGAATTATTCCGTCGGTAATTTGCCTTCCTTCAACGTATCCGGATTGCTCTGGGGAGATGATGCCTGGGAGTAGCGGTTTTAATCTTAGCGCCACTACCTTTGAGACAATCTTGTAAATGATATTGCACAGGGCGATAGGCCTGAATTTATCTGGGGAGTTGGAGTCCTCTGATTTAGGAATTAAAGCTATAAAAGTTGCATTTAGGCCTAGATACATCCAGCGCATGCTGCGTGATTCTTCCACGACTTGCCACACTTCCCATTTAATTAATTCCCAGAAGTGATGGAAAAAGTTTGACGAGAAACCATCGGGACCCGGAGCTTTGCCTGCCTTTAAAGATTTTACAGCAATTTCAACCTCCTGGAGACTAATTGGTTTGAGAAGCAGGGAGTTTTGCTCCTCTGTTATCAGCCGCGGAATGTGCCCTGTAATGTTGTCTATGGCCTCATCTCTGTTGATGTTTGGCTCTTGACTCATTTCTTTAAAATATTGTAGGAATTCCTTTTCTATTTCTTCCTGGGTCTCCAGCTTTTCTCCCTGGGCGTTGGTAACCTGTGAGATTTGGTTATGCATTCTTCTTTGCACTGTGGTTCTGTGGAAGAACTTGGTGTTCTTCTCCCCCTCCTTCAGCCATCGGATTCAGGATTTCTGCCTCCATAGCACTTCCTCTTGTCTCTCTCGTTCCAGAAGTTTTCCTTCCATTTCTTGTTCCTTTAGCGCTAGCTCCTCTGATCGCCCTTCTAGGATTAATCTTTGTTGAATATTTTTGAGGTCTTGGAGGATCTTTTCCTTTTCCTTAAAAATATTGCCAAAGGTATTTTTATTCCATCGCTTGATTTCTCCCTTGAGCAACTTCAATTTTTTTTGGAATCTTGCCATTTTGGAGTTCTCAGTTGGATTACTGTTTTGCCATGTAGAGGTTATGAAGTCCTTGAATTCTGGGTGTGAAAGCCAGAAAGCTTCAAATCTAAAAGGTTTTTTGATATTGTTGCCAGGCCTATTCCGGAGCATCTCTATGGGCCAATGGTCCGAACCTGAAAAAGGAATGATGTGGGCTGTGAATTCTCCTCCGACATGGACTGCGTTATCTGAGATCAAGAACCTGTCCAGACGGGAGGCTATCTGCATGGGAGCTACCCGCTTGTTCGTCCATGTGTAGAGGCCATTTGCTGTAGGTAGATCTATGAGCCAGTTACTCTGAATAAAATCCTTTAGAAGCGATCCATCCTTGTTGGTTCTGCAGCGACCGCCGAGCTTTTCCTCTGATGAAGCTATCATGTTAAAGTCTCCTCCTGTCACCCAGAGCGGATGCATCCTATCTATATTGAGCTGCTCTATTGAGTTTAGAATAGTTGCTTTCCGCTACGTTTCTTGTGGGAAATAGACATTCGTGAGGTGGCCATAAATGTTAGTACCCAGAAGATGAAAAACAGCCTGAATGAAGTTTTTGTTAGCATGAATATTATCTAACTGTATCTTTCTTGCATCCCATAAAATTGCGAGTCCACCTAAAGCCCCTTGCGCGTCTACTGCTATCACTTGACCGCCAGGCCATGCTTTAGCAGCTGCTTTTTCCAAAAAATTCAACGTGCATTTAGTTTCCTGTAGAAATAGGATTGATGGTTTTTCTTCCATGATCAAATTTTTTAAGAGTTTCCCTTTCCTGGGGCTATTGAGCCCTCTTCTGTTCCAAGATATTAGCTTCATTGAGAGGGTTTTAAGTTGGTGTTGAAATACTTGGTGAGTTTGGCATATCTGCCGGACTCGACCAAGACTTCTCCAAGCTTGATTGTTCGTTCCAATGCTGTTTTCCTTCCTCTTTTTTTGCTGTCTTTGGATGCAAATTTGCCATCCCATTTACTACCTGTTTGTACTCCTAGGGAGTATTTCTTTTGGGCCTTGTTTAATATTTCCACTAAGTTGTCGACTTGGGTTTTAGGGATTTTTTCAAAGTTGCCTGATTTGCAGGCTTGTTCCAGACCCAGAAGGTTGAATTCCCCAATATCAATTGATTCACTGTCGTCTTCCATGAAATGTATTTCTTGCAGATTTTCTTCTGCCTCCTTCCCTTTATTCTTGCTCTGTAAGGGATTGTCAATGTCCATAGCTGGATTGCTCTAGGTTTCTGAGACCAGCTGAGTCTTTTCGCTTTGCTGGGTCGAGATTGGTTTCTCCTGCGTAGGTGCTTTAGGAGTTGGGTTTTCCTTGCTAGGTTCATTCTGAGTTTCCGTATTTGCTAGCACCTCAAAGCTGTTGCTGGTAGAGGGTTTGGAGTTCTCTACTGGCGTTGATTTTGGAGGGGCATTCGTTTTCTTGCTTCCACGCCTTCGGTTTGTCACTTTAGTAAAGTCATCCCGCTGTTGTGGTTCTTGATTCGTTGGGGTTTCCTCCTTCTTGTTCAGGGGACAATCTCTGAAGAGGTGTCCAATAACATGACATTTCCTACAGCGAAAAGGCACCTCCTCATAGTCAATCACTTGGATCCAATCATGATCCTCATGGAAGAGTCTTACCGTGTCTGGCAATGGCTGCTTTAGATCCATGTAAACACAGATCCGGGCATAGGAGGCGTATGTCGTGTATCTCACAGTTTTGGTTTCTTCCGCCACTTTTACAAAATCTCCTATCACCGATCCAATGGATTTTAATGAGTCCTCATCCCAATATTCCCATGGCAGTGAATATAGTCTGATCCATACTGGAGCATAGCTAAGGTCTTCCTTATCAGGATTAAAGCGGGCTACCCTTCTCTAAGGTAGAGCCCAGCAGAGTTGAAGAAATATGCCCCCCCATCGAAAACTCTGTTTCTGTCTTCCAGGCAGTTGAAAATAGCGGTAAAAAATCCTTTTGGACCTAAGAGAAGGGTTATTTCACCCTTTGGCCTCCATTTGCTATTTATCCAGCTTCTTAGTGCCTTTTCATTTGGCCAGAAACCCATAAATTTGCCTATAAGAGCGTGGTCTTTCATGTATTGTATTCTTCCATTTATTCTGTCACTAGGCAGTTCAACTTCTGGCCTATGAATAGCAACCGGTTTACAGCTGGAAGAAATAACCTTTGGATGATCATTTAGAGCTTGAGGATCCGCCGTGTTCTGCGTTTCCCCTGTGGGTTTGTCTTGATTCGCTGAAACGTTGCTTGGATTACCCTCTGGTCCTAGCTGGCTTCCGTTAAAGGGCGGAAACGCTGCCCCATCCCCCTGCGGGGGTACCATTGGGACCGCCTGATCCGCCTGCAACCTGAAACGCCCGCTGCCCTTGTCAGATCTGAGTGCGCAGTGCAGGAACCCTGTCGTCGCAAGTTACCCGGAAAGTCGAAACCCTAGCTGCTGCTAGACGCCATCGCTCCTCCCGTTCAATCTACGATGCAATGAGATAATTATATTAATTAGTTAGATTAATTAATAACAATTTATTAAATGATTAGTTTAGTTCATAATTATTAATTTAATTAAAATTAATTATTAGATAATTAGAGTCTAATTTAGGATTAAATTTTTAATTAAAATTTTGATTTTTTTTTAGCCCAACAACAGAAATTCCTGAATTATGCCAGAATTAATTCATCTACTTTGGAAGTTCATAGATTGAGTTTTAATTGGCCAAATGAGGCCCACGATAACTCATTGGAAAGATAAAATCAAGGAGAACATTTCTGGAGGTTTCACTAACAGATTTGGTCATTTATTGGGTCAAAAATCAGGCAGGAGATCAAGCTACGAATTTCTAAAACAAAATCAATTTTCTGAATTTTATTTTCTGCATTTTCATTTGTCCAAGCTTCCTCTCAATGCAGATCCATTTGTCAACAATATCCTTGGCCAATTAAATCATCGCAAGCATCAATAGAAAGCTTATATTTTATTTTCAATTATTTAATTAATTGCATTTGATTGGATTTGTTTTAATGCAAAAAATGATATTTTGATTTTATTGTTGCATCTTAATTCACTTTTTTATTTCTTTTTATAAAAAAACAGTAGAAGGGATATGGAGAAAAGGATCTCAATCAATGAGAATGCTCGAGTAATTAAAGATTGAAATTTTTTAGCAAATAAAATTGGATTGGGCAGATTTTTTCTTCAACAAACTCTCATCTCAAAATAGTTTTGGAAATATTATAAATAATAGATTGCAAAATGTAATAGATTGCAAAATGTAATAATATTATAAAGAACTTTTGTAATAAGAATTTAGAGTTGTGGGAGAAAGTAGAGAAAATCTCAAATTTGAGGATTAGTTAGGATTTTTCCTTTGTAACTTGAATTATGTATGAGGGGCAGATTTTGCACTATTGTGGCTCTATTTTTGAAAGAAGAAATTCAAACAATGTAAAGGATTGTTGGAGATCAAGGTCAGAGAAATGGATGCAATAAATTAGTATTTTTTATAATACTGTTTCAAATACTAGTTCCATTTTTATGATAATATGAACGTGTCATTTTATTCATGTTTGTGCACTTTTGTCAATATGGGTAATTTGTCTCAATATTGTTATTATGTATCTCTAATCTTATGAATTAAATTCTGATTTCTGAGTAACTATTTACTCAGAAATCTAATATAAAACTGATTTATTAAATAGTAATGTGTTGTGAACTATTTTTGCATACTATTGTTTAATTATTAGATTTACTGATTTGATAATCAATATCATTTTTGTGAATTACTTCCTGGAATGTTGTTGTTTTATTATTTTAGTGAAGAGGTCCCAATAGGATGTGATTTGGTATCCATAATATTAGTTAATTAAACTACTTAATTAACTTGATATTCATTATAAACAAGACATTTTTAAATTCTTATCATTTAATTATCTTGCTTTTGGTTGGATTAGATATATACCTACCTAATTGAGATAGGATTAAGATTAGTTTCTTTTGCTTGCATTATAAAATAAGCTTGCATTTAGATTAATTTCTACATTCTTTTAAGTCCTCTTCTCAAAGAGGCAAAATTTTAGTTGTGGCTTGGCTGAACCCAAATCAGCGTAGGGTCATTCTCTTGCTTGATCAGCAAGAAGAAGTAATCTGATATCCCTATCTATTGGTACTTAAAAATACATCATAAACCTATAATGATAGGGAAAAGGTAACTGGACCTAGTTAAACTAGTCAGAGCCACTAATTCAAATGGAAAAGAAGTTGCTTTAAGGTCCGGACCGGGTGGTTATCCTCCAATGTTGTTGTAGCGATTTTCGAGGCATCAACATTTTTTACGCTAAAAGGAGGGCGTGAGACTTTGTGTCTATTGGAGTTTTTTCAATTTTAACATTTTATTTAATCACGATGGCTCCTCTTAAACTTCCAATTTGAAGTTGTATCCATGGACGTGCATCTTCCAATACTTCACACGAAGTGGTAAGTCTCTTGTCTCAGGCAAAATTCAATGGTAAGATAAATTCTTCTGCTTTCAATCATGTGTTTCAATTTATTCAAAAAAGTTTCAAATTATTATTTTCAAGGAATTGATGAAGGCATTTTATGCAAAATTTTTACTCTCACATTTGCGACAAAAGCCAGAAACTGGTGTAGAATTCTTCCGGTTGCCTCAATTCGTAGATGTGATCAATTTGTTACAATTTTGATTGGTAAATTTGACGTCTATGATTATGGTCAGGTATGTGATTAAATTGAATATCTACGAAAAGAAAATGAGTCTGTTAGAGATTTTAATACTCGATTTCTTTTGAATTGTTTAAAGTTTAAAGTCAAAGATAAACCTACAGAAAATGAATCACTAGATTGGTTTGAACATATTTGTTCTCTTCCTCCAATCCCCAATCCATATGAAATTAGTTCAAGATTTGTTCCATCCCCTTCTAACATAAATGAGAATTCCAATTTAGATGTGAGAATAAATTATGATGATGTGGTTTCACAAAGCTCAGAAAATATTTCTTATCAAATGCAAGAAGGAAACAATAGCAATTTCGAAGAAAGAGCCGCCTTGAAATCTAAAAGCTATTCTGCAGTGAATTTGGAAAATCAAATTGCAAATTATCAATTACAAATAGCAATCAAAGTAAATAATAATATGCAAATTGCTTTACAAATTTCTGAATTTTTCATGACAAGCAAATGCCAAAATCGAAGCAGCAAAGCAATCTTCTTCAAAAAAGCATGAGTACGCAAACGAATGATCTGCAATCTGAAATTTACAATGACCATAATGCACAAGAGTTCTCAAACAGAGACATTTTTAAATACATTGTTTTAGGTTCACATTTTTCCGTTTATCTTGATATTATTAATGATGGTAATTTTTCCCCTCTTGGTATTAATGATATTTCAGAAAATAAAAAGGATGATCTAAATGAATTACCAATAAGTTTTTATCAAGATAGAGAAACAATTATTGATCATTCTTTTGCCATTAATGAACATGAAAATTTTATTCCTCCTTGTTTTGATATATTGAACAAGATAAAAGGAAATTCTAGAGAATATTGTGAAGCTGTTTATGATAATTACTCTGACATTGAGGGTGTTGATTACTATCCTCATGAGAAAATTCAAATAAAATCTGAGAATGAGAGACATTTCAATTTAGAAAATATTCCAACTAATCCTCATTCTAAAACAGCAAATTATATTCATGATTTCACTATTCAAGAAAACATTCCAATTTATGATTCATATCATGATCAAGCTCTCATTCATACTCATAATCACAATTCTTTTTCTAATTCATAAGTTGGAATTGGCAATTACTCAAATTTTATAATTCTAGCCAATCATTGTGAAGGAGAAATTATTTCAAAACGATCCCAATTGTGATGTAACATTAGTTGTAACAATAGTGATTTCATTTTATTTTTGTCTGCTCACTTCTTTTGTTTAAAATCAGATTTTATTTCTAATTTTATTTTCCAGATTTTTGATACTTTATGCTGGCATATTGAGCACTTTACTATCAAACACTCAATTAATGCATTGCCCTATTGGAAAAGTCAAATTTCATATTATAATCATGAACATCAAAAGCTATTAATATTTCAATTTCAATCAATGCTAATGTTTTATCAAAAGTTTTTATCTTCTCAAAGGCAATATCGACAAGAAAATGCATTTTTACAATATGGCCAGCAATCCAATTGAATCAATAATCTTTCATTATATCTAACATATTTCCATCCATTTTTCATTAATTCATTTGAAAAATATTTGGAAATTTTTCCTTCATGGAAGATTGTTAATAATTTAACATTTGTAAATAACGCTAACAATTTTTCCAGGCCTTTGAATGTAAAATTTCATATCCACAATCTGGCCTTTCATCTCCTATTTTGAACATTTCCCAATTATTAAAAGAAATCCATCCAAATTTCTATGATCCAATTGGTATTCAATTGGAAAGGAAATTTCAAGAGAAGGAGATTTTAATTAAATTGCTAGCAATAACCGTAAATTTTATTTACATATTTATCTTCCTGAGTTTTATATTTGTATTTCTATTACTAACTTTGAACTGTATATATATGCAGGAATAAAAATGAGAAAATGGTTACATTGGAAATATGATTATACCCAGTCATTTTTATATATATAGTTAGAATAGTAGAATTAATTTAGTTTGTTTATTTTGATTTCAATAGTTTT
This sequence comes from Pinus taeda, assembly GCA_000404065.3. Taxonomy (NCBI): domain Eukaryota; kingdom Viridiplantae; phylum Streptophyta; class Pinopsida; order Pinales; family Pinaceae; genus Pinus; species Pinus taeda. The sequence continues at coordinate 266,699 of APFE030909275.1, read as the reverse complement.
GCAGATTAAAAGTAAATCAAAGCAATCAGCCCTTCTCATACATGTTTAGTGAAACATTTTTCCTATCAGAAAATTTTAATTCTTGTTTTCCTTTTTAAAATTTCTTGCAGCAATACCTCTACCCATGAATACATCTCTGCCTATTTCGAATAATGTATTGACATAATTTAATTGAGTATGCACCTGGCACACATTTAAATTTGTGTTGATATTCTTCCATAATTAGTGGCTTTATCCCATTCGGATCTTTAGTTTATTATATGATGTTGCAATACACATTATATTCATTTATTAAAGGCATTATTGTACAATCACTATAATAATACAGATTCTTCTCAGGTTATTTGGAATAAGCAAAGGTAATAAATTGTTGTTTCAATTCAAAAGGGAAGACTATTTTCATATTTATTTCTGGTAAATTTTATATTTCCTGAACATGAATAAGCAGATTTTATTTAGGCTCATTGCTCACTCCAATTTAGAATAAATAATGAGATGATTTTGAACAAAGGAAAAATTTTGATAAATCGAGGGAAGAATTTGAAGATTTATGAGGTAAAAACTACAGAGAATTTCCTTCCAGGTACGCATTCACAAGTTCATTCTCATGTATTATTAGTTTCTCTTTTCCTTAGTTTTATTTTAATTTTTGCTTTGTTTTATTTGCAGATTTTCATTTGTTTTAAAAACTTGAAGTAAGCAGCGAACCCATTTCAAATTTGCAACAGGTTCAAGGAAATTTTATTAGTGATTCATTAGAATTTGAGCATTTTTAACTTTGTTTTCAACCAGTAGAAAAACCAATTGAAATTTCAAACAATATCATAGGATTCAACTTGATTTTCATATTGCTAATACTTCAGTGAAAATATTTGCAATATTCTCATCTCGCTCATCTTCGTCAATCATTTCATTCGGATATCACATCATCTATATCACAACTATTTGTATCATAAGATTTCATCGGAAGTAGCCCTTATCATTTTTGATAACAAATTGTTCATAAAAGATCTCCGATGTATTACCTCACTCATATGCCATATCGCATTTTGCATATTGGAGGTTTGCAGTTGAAGTGTACTTCCATTGTTGTGAATCGCCGATCTCCGATAATCGATTTTACCAATATTGCGACGACCACATAATTCTGGTTCCGATATGAAATTCAAATCAAATTCATAAAAAATATAGCATCCGCTCAATCACAATAATGGTAGAAGTATAACTTTAAAAGGGCCAATGTCTCGAATCTGATATGTTATTAAATTTTGAATCATAAAGTTGTCGGGTCCACTCTTCATCGCATATCGGTGTATCAAGAATTCTTACCTCATGTGCTTAAGATCGCCGATCGTTGATTAGCCATGTCATCCATCGCATCACCGATATCGCAATCACTTCATCGCATTTTTATATATGTTCACATCACAATTCCAAATCTGCAATGTGCGTTGTGCGATGTGGGAAGCACAATGTAAATATTCCCCGATCCTCGATATAGTATTTCTTCAATGATGCGATTGCTCGATCTCATCGCACATCTTCTCATCGCATGTTTTCATATCGGCAATTTGCCATTGCAACCTACGATGCGATAGCTTCCAATGCATGCCTCTAAGCCATTAACAATTAATTGATATACGACATAGCAACAAAGGTGAAGTCTTGCAGATTAAACTCGAAGCATGGTGAAGAAACATGTGATGCAAATCATCTAATACAACAATTTGTTATTTTAAAAGCGATTTTGGGTAACCACTATGGTAAGAAAACATTTAATAACCAATTTGCAACATATTTAAATCATTTCGATTACTCATATATTTCAGTTTTGAATATATAATTCCATAATTAAATATGAAATTCAAGACCTCGTTATCCTCACATTTAAAGTTCATTAATCTTGGATTTGGTCTTAATTTTGGACAATTTATAAAATCATGGAGTTTATATGAAATTTATAATATTTTGAGAACATTCATCATTGCATATTCTCATTCTCATTTCTGATGCATTGTTTTAATTTTGATTCCCTTGAACATAAAGTATTCCATTGTTACATTTTATTGCTTTCTTTAATTTAAATAAAATAAATAATGATTTTGGGTTCTAGGATTTTGGTTAGTTTGTCTTCTTCATGTTTCAATGTTAACTAAAAGAAGAAGTCAGTTAGTATTGGAGAAACTGATACCCTTCAGGTAACATCAAATACAATTATCCAATGGTAAGATCCATGTACCCACTTCCACTAATTTCCATTTCATTACTTTAGTTTTGTTTTTAAAGTATGTTGATATAAAAAATTTGTTTTGCAGTTCTCTATTTGAAGCTTTCAATCCTCTGCCAGATCATAATTTCGAAGTCCTATACTCTTCTCCTGGCTTTATTTCAATAAGCAATGATAATCTTCATTGAAACAGCTACACCAGGAAGTTTCTGAACCTTTAGTTTTTTTTTTAAGCATTATTTTTATTAGAAAATGATTAAGATGATGTTTTGAAACAAGAAGATTGATATCAGACATAAAGTTTTCATTGTGGCTGAATTTTATCATCCCTACTATCCAAAAAGCCTAAAACACTTACAACCGTGCAAGGTATGATTTTTCTAAATCTTGACATAAGAAGGAATGATTACACGATTATTTTCTTTTTTCTTCATATTGTTGAGACATCGATATAAACATTCTTGTTTGAGTTTATCTTTCGAAACTTGGATTTTCCTTTCTACTTTTAAAATTTCTTCATTTTTATTTTTGTTTGCTGATTTCTTTCTCATTTTAGCATAAGAATTATTTTCCTTTGGTTTTCAATTTTAATTTTGATGACTTTGCCATGATTTATATGGAAGGTCTTCTTGTTACCTAACTATGGTTAGCATACATAGGGAAAAATTGTTAATAGTCACCTATTAGTTTTTTCTTAAATCTCTTAGTAAAGTTTGATTTTCTTATTATAAAGGTAGACATACTTAAGGAATAAATTACCGGTCAAAGAGAAGTTGACAAAGTATCATAAAATTTGAAAAATTCTTTTTTATCGAAATTATAATCATTTGGAGATTTCAATATTTTATTAATATCTTTCAAAATTTTATTATCAATCAAAGAAAATTTAATTTTAACCAAGTAAAAACACTTTACAGCAAAACACCTTTAACTGTGAAATTGTCATTCTTAACTCTTAAGGAGTCAATGATTCTCCCTGTCCAAAAAGTTTTATTTGTCTAAGTGTAATCTACAAATATATTTTAACTTAAAAGATAAGAAATCTCATCATGAGCTTGCTTACCATGATCATAGGGAAAAAATAGGCTGACATTACCAACACTGCTAAACAAACTAGGGTAACGGCTTATGATTGCAAACAATTATAAGACAAGGGGTCTCATCACGAGTCGGCTTGGTCAATCCAATTATAACCAGTGAATGACATTGTCAACTATATGGCTACCAAACTAGGACAATGGCTTTTAAGAACTAATAAATAAATAAACATATATAAATGGATTTATCTTTAGGTCAATAATTCTTAAATAGATGGGATTTTGAATCATTGATGTTTAAAAGGTAACCCTATCAAGACTATAGAGGTTTGTTGGCAACAGTGGCTCTACTTGTGATAAATGAGTATATTTTAAAAGCTAAGCTGTAAAGTGACCCCTGCTTTATATCTACAACTAATTAAGGACTGATATAGAGTTTTGAAATATTTTAATTTATGAGGAATTTTAAAAAAAATATATAGTTAGATGATTCTTGTTTTTATTCAGATTAATGAACCTAGTCAAACATTCACCAATAATTTTCTCTTCTCATAAATTTTGGGAAAACCTCTATTCATATTAAAAAGAGATCACTGGCTCTTCTCCCATGTGTCGCCATTGTTGTGGTAAAAACACAACCACCTCATTTTGATTTGTTCACTTCAAAAAAATGGGGACCCTTTCTATAAAAATTTTGGCTAAATACCTTTTAGGATTTTTATTTAATTGATTACCCTACGCGTTTGTTAATTTTTCATTTTGTTTGGATTCTTGTTTTAATTGCTTTGTTAAAATTGATTTTTTATAAGCTTCCCATTGACACTTGTTTCACCTCATTTGGTCAGCTAGTTTATAAACGACATTCCTTTGAAGTCTAATCATTTATGTCACCTGGGTTAAAAATGCATAAAATGTACAATATCCCAATTTTGTAAATAAATTAGTTCAATAATACATTTATTTTAAATATTAACCCTTAGTTAGTTATTACTAACATGTCTTTCATTTTCACCTATATCATGAAGCATCGAGATTTTAGTAATTTACTCCTATTTTCAAATCGATTACTAATCTCGAAAACCCAGAATTTCAAAGTGGTTGTAGTTTATTTTTTCATTTATTTTCGAAGTGGCTGTAGTTTAATTTTTCATTTTTATTAAAGTGGTTGTAGTTTATTAAAAAACCTCATTAAAATAAAACATATAAAAATTAAAATATATATGAAAACAAATAAATAATTAAAAAAAATATTTCCAGTACATCGAGAGCTATGATCGCATCGGAGGTTTCATATGTGACAAATTTAACGAATGCCAGACACCTCCCAATGCCGATCGCCAATTAAACGAAAGCAAATGGGCATAAGGCATAAACTTTAAACCAAAGCGTGTGTAATACGATTGGTTTTCTTTTGAGTTTTAAGTCATCACCAATACGTATGAGTGAAATAGGTGAGGTAGGAAGGTTAGTTTAATTTAATATTAAATTTAATATTTAAATTAATTAAATTATTTAATATGTAGAATAGAATTAAGTTAATTAAAATATAATTAATTATTGATTAGATTAAATTAATATATAAAATTAATGATTATTTTAGATTAATAGTTTATAAATAGTAATTATAATTAATAGTTAGATTAATTTAATAATAGTTTATAAATATTATTTAGTTCATAATTAAAAATTTATTTAGAATTAATTTTTAGATAATTAGAGTCTAATTTAGGATTAAATTTTTAATTAAAATTTTGATTTTTTTAGCCCAACAACAGAAATTCCAGAATTGTGCCAAAATTAACTCATCTACTTTGGAGGCTCATATATTGAGTTTTACTTGACCAAATGAGGCCCAAGATGGCTCATTGAAAAGATAAAATCAAGGAGAACATTTATGAGGAGGTTTCACTGACAGATCTGGTCCTTTATTGGACCAAAAATCAGGCAGAAGATCAAGCTATGAATTTCTCAAACAAAATCAATTTTCTGAGTTTTATTTTCTGCATTTTCATTTGTCGAAGCCTCTTCTCAATGGAGATCCATTTGTCAATAATATCCTTGCCCAATTAAATCATCTCAAGAATCAATAGAATGCTTATATTTTATTTTTAATTATTTAATTAATTGCATTTGATTGGATTTGTTTTAATGCCACAAATGATATTTTGATTTTATTGTTGCATCTTAATTCATTTTTAATTTCTTTTTACAGGAAAACAATAGAAGAGATATGGAGAAAATGATCTCAATCAATGAGAATGCTCCAGCAATTAAAGATTGAAAATTTTGAGCAAATAAAATTGGATTGAGCAGATTTTTTCTTCAACAAGCTCTCATCTCAAAATACTTTTGGAAATATTATAAATAATAGATTGCATAATGTATTAAGGGGTTGCTCTCCTCTGCAATTTTGGACTTCTAAAAGAAATTTTGTAATAAGAATTTAGAGTTGTGGGAGGAAGTAGAGAAAATCTTAGATTTGGGGATTAATGAGGATCTTTCTTGTGCATCTTGAATTATGTATGAGGGACAGAGTTTGCACTATTGTGGCTCTTGTTTTGAAAGCAGAAGTTCAAGCAATGTAAAGGACTATTGGAGATCAAGGTCAAAGAAATGGATGCAATAAATTGTTATTTTTAATACTACTGTTTCAAATACTAGTTTCATTTTTATGATAACATGAATGGTCATTTTATTCATGTTTGTGAACTTTTGTCAATATGGGTAATTTGTCTCAATATTGTTATTATGTATCTCTCATCTTATGGATTAAATTCTGATTTCTTAGTAACTATTTACTCAGAAATCATCTTATAAAAGTGATTTATTAGATAGTAATGTGTTGTGAACTATTTCTGCATATTTTTGTTTAATTATTGGATTTACTGATTTGATAATCAATATCATTTTTATGAATTACTTCCTGGAATGTTGTTGGTTTATTATTTCAGTTAAGAAGTCTCAATAGGATGTGTTTTGGTATCCATAATATTAGTTAATTGAACTACTTCATTAACTTGATATTCATTATAAACAAGACATTTAAATCTTTATCATTTAATTATCTCGCTCTTGGTTGGTTTAGATTTGTATCTACCTAATTGAGATAGGATTAATATTAGTTTCTTTTACTTGCATTATAGAATAAGCTTGCATTTAGATTAATTTCTACATTCTTTTAAGTCCTCTTCTCAAAGAGGAAAAATTTTAGTTGTGGCTTGGTTGAACCCAAATCAGCTTAAGGGTCATTCTCTTGCCTGAACAACAAGAAGAAGTGATCTAATATCCACATCTATTGGTAGTTAAAGATACATTATAAACCAATAGTGATAGGGAAAAGGTAATTGGACATAGTGAAACCAGTCAGAGCCACTAATTCAAACGAAAAATGAGCTGCTTTAAGGTCCAGACCAGGTGGTTATCCCCCAATTTTATTGCAGTGATTTTAAAGGCATCAACATGTCCTCAAATAAGAACCTCATATGCATAATCCATAAGTCTATCGCTGACACCATAGGAACTTGCACAATGCTCTAACAAATTTCGTTTGGGCCGATAGGGTCACCCCAAAAGTGTCCTTAGGAAACTCCCCATTCTTCCTCATCTATGGACAGGAAGCCATCCTGCCTCCAAACATTACTCTTCTCTCTTTACAGGTCTCCCAAGCTTCAAGACGAACCCCTTCTGCCTTACTTCAAGAGAGGATCAACCAACTGATGAGGTTGGAGGAATTGAGAGATAAAGCCCGAAATAAATTCAGGAGTCAACAAATGATTGTAAAAAGATGGTTTGATCATCATCTGGCAGGAGATAAAGACTTTCAAGTATGAGAGCTACTCCTGAAATGGGATAAGTTGAGTGAGCCAAAAGGTAAACACACGAAATTCCAACACTTATGGCTGGGCCCATTCCAAGTTTTAGAAAAAATTGGTTAGGGAACTTAAAGATTGAAAACTTTACAGGGAGAAATTGAAAAACACCCTGTTAATGGCCAGCATCTCAAAAGATACTTCTAGTAGCCACCACATGGTGGTTACCTCTTGAGTAGGTTAGAATTAATTTTCATTTTTTGTTGTTAGTTTAGTTACGTTTAAGTCTTTTCCTCTTTTTGTTTTTCCACAAAAGTTCATTTTCCTTCTGTCTTGAATCACAGTCCTTTTTCAGCCAACTGATTTCGATCCTCTAATCTCATTTTTATCTTTTTCATATTTATTTCATTCACCACCTTTAGCTTTTTCCTCCCTCATTAACCTGTTTATTAGTCTACTAATCCTAAATCCATCATTACCTTGCAAATCAAACGAATTTTCAATGAGCCCATGGGATCTTGCAAATCAGTGGTGGAATTCAAACTGAAGCCACTCATTGGCATCTGTTTGGAACTAGGTGAGATTTGTTGATAACTTGGATACCTTGAACATGTAGGGACATCTTTATAAAGCAAAAAAATGTGTAAATACAGTTGGACTAGCATGGAGGAACACTGCATTTTTAAATAAATCCCACTCAAACCTAGCCTATACTTTCCTATAAGGTTTATAGTCATTCTCCATTGGTCCCATCCACCACACTAAATTCTTCGAAACCTATTATCTACAAGTAAACTTCATTTCATGGGCTAAGCTCACTATCATATACCCTATGGAAAATCTAATTGTGCTCTAGTCGTTGTGCCTGAAACTGGAAGGATTCATTTAAAAGAAAATGAAATGTCAAGTCCTTGTGCCAATCTGGAAGGACAGGTTGTTTGGGAAGCCGGTTAGAGTAGGGACTATTACTGGGCTCATAGTACCGGTTGATACAACAAGCCTAACCTTGCTTAAGCAGTTTAAAAATATGGCATGATCCATTATTGTGCCCCATTCAATCATATGAAAATAGCACTGAAATTCTTATATAAAGTGTAGATAAACATATCCACATCAAGCTTGATGAGCAATAAAGAGCTAAGGTACACACCTAAATAGGTATTGATAGAACAGTGATGGCCCAAATGTTTTTTTGAAAGTAGGAAACAGGTAAAGGAAAGTCAATAAATCCCATAATATTACCATTGGAGAATCCCTGTCAAAACCCTATCAGTAGGTAGAACCTATCTGTATTTATCCCCTTTGTAGAAATTAATGTAGAAGTGGAACCCGTGTCTGTCCATCTATACAATTTTCATTTCAAGTTTATCTTAATACCCTGAGGTTCTATTGATCCAAGGTTTATTTGGAAACAGAGATAACTGGTTCGCCCAACGGTTCGCCATTTTTTGTGGCCACAACCATCACCCTATCAAAACCTGCCTTGGTAGAAATTTTGAATGGGTCCCCTAAAAGTTGATCTTTCAGCTCTCCAAATAATTTGTTTTATCCCAGGGATTTTAACTCTTTGTGAAGTCAAATCTTCAATTTTAAATGGTTGAGGCCCCTTAATAAACCCCTCCCGCACGATTCATCCATAACTCTCTCTAAGCCCTTCATTCATATCCTCATTGGGACTTTTTTAATCCACGAAACCTTCTATCGCATCATTATTTCCTTCAGAACTCTTTATAGCGGAAACCCTTCACAAACATGCATAAATCATTCTTTTTTGCCTATCGGAATCAACACTAAGGCATGATGCATACCACTATACTCCAGACTCAGCAGCTTTATTAACCATATTATATAAATATCGAGTCCGGAACCCCATCGCATATCGCAATTGGCCAGGCACAAGGCTATATATATAAAAGGTCCACATGCCTTCCGAACCCAACGACTATATTAACCACAATATATATATATTATCGGGTCTACAATCATATCGCATATCGAAATCAGTGAGGTCCAGGGTTATATATATATATATATATAAATATAAATCGCACATGCCTCCCAAACCCAATAACTTTATTAACCGCAATATATATATTATCGGGTCTGGAGCCCCATTCGCATATCGCAATCGGTGAAACCCAAGAGCTATATATATAACAATTTGTGATATGGCGGACCCGTCGATAATCATAGGCTCTAGTATATAATATTTAAAGTCTAGCCAGATGCAGGTTTTCCCGTATATTCTTGTGTTTTTCGAAAAAACATTAAAGTCAAGGTTTTTCAAAGGGAAGGCTTCTGTTGCAGATCTCGAAGGATTATTAAACATAGCCCATATGCATATCAGGTTCACCTCCCCAATCTCTTATCGCAATCAGCAAAGATTTTTGTTTATACATATAGCAAATTGTGATACGGCGGACCCGCGGATAATTATCGGCTCCAGTATATAATTTTTGAAGTCTAGCTCTTTGGCCCGACTGTGGATTTTCACGTATAATCCTATGTATTCGACAAAACACTATGGTCGCTATTTTTAATGGAAAATCCCATACGGCGGACCCGATAAGGCATAGGTTCCCATCCATAATCCTTGAAGTCCAGATTTTGGATCCAGTTCGGTGTCATGCAATGATTTTCAGTGTAAATCAGATTTTCTCTTGCAGGACTTAATCAAGGCATGGGTTAAAAACCAGGGGACGATTCTTTAATGCATGTTCCTTTTGATGTTATAAACACTTGATGAAGGCAATGTTTGTGTTTTTTAAGCATTTTTATTACATTTGTATAAGTATGACTGATGTTGGTTATCTCTGCAGGCGAGGACTGAGAGAAGACAAGCAATTTCGAAGAGTAGATGCATAAGCTTCAAGTATGACTCTAGATAAAAGATGCATGCGCGAATGTGAAGAGTTATCTATGTGGACATGTTTTATTTAAAATATTTGGCTTCAGGCATTGGCGGTCATGTTTGCAAGTGTTGCTGTGTATTCCGAAGGTGAAATTGCCCCATGTTTGTTGGGTCCCCATAATACTAGTGATTACCCCATTACTATTGTAGTTGTACCCCTTATTAATATTGTTGTCCCCCTAGTGTGCCCATATTGTTACTATTGTGCCCCATAGAAGCCCACTATTGTTATTATTGTGCCCTTACATTATTATTGTTATGTAGGCTCTGATTATGTTATGACCCCTTAGACTCCTATATATAGAAAGGAGGTCTTTTCATTTGTATCATCCAAGAATTGTTCATTTATGTAATGTAAAGGAGGTTTCCCCCTCGAAGAGGCTGAATTCTAAGGCGTTGATCTATCTTTTCTATCTCTTCTTGAGCTGGTTTCATAACATTTGATATCAGAGCTTTGGATTCTAGGGTTTCGCTGCTCCAAACAGGTCATCGTGGCATTTTCGCTATAACGTTTTTTCGGCAATGTTTCAGAAGTTGAAAAAAAACCCATTTGAGAAGACATCACGCTAAATCTCCGGTCCGAATTTCAGAGCATGTTGCGCTATATTTGCGGATATATGTTCTGAGGAAGTTGGTCTTTTTGCAGACACCTGAATTACATTCCAAACAGGTGACCTGGGGAAAATCGTCATAACGCTTTCTCTGAGCATTGGATTAAACTTTTGTAAAAAGGTGTAGAAAGCAGATGGACTTTAGTTTCTTCTATATATTGTTTAGAGCCAGAGGTTGAAACAGTGACTCGTGGAACGTCGTACAAGTTCGCTCTACTGAATTAGTCTATAATCAGGTCGCTGTGGGAGATTTGGCATAATTCTTCATTGGAGAATCCAATTGGGGTCAGACTGGTGGCATTGGAAAGAGGACATAGAGGGCTACTGCAAGTCGCAATTTTAGAACTGGATGATACTAAATTACAGAGATACATCAGAGGCAATACCGAGCTCCTACAAAGTGAGAAAAGGTGTGTATATTTTTTAAATGTTTGCTTAAGCTTGGTTTGAAAATTTATTTTGAAGGAATTCAAAGGGCATAGTGGAGCATTATTATCAGTAATGATGCTCCCGAAAGAAAGAAAATGGAAACAACTAGGTAGGCGACCTGAAAGCTCTAGCATGACTCATGAAGAAGAGGAAGAAATGTAACATGATATATCAAAATTACGAGACCAAGTGCAACAAGTGTCACTTGCACAAAAAGGAATAGAATCTAAAATGGATTGTTTAAAGAAAGGTGTAGAAGCTAAGATGAATGATGTGGAAGGTAAGATGGATGATTTGAAGATAGATTTGAAAATAGACATGGAAGAATTGAAGATAAATATGAATAACTTGCTACAAGAAAGGGTCAATAAAGGTGAAAGGGTAGTAAAGGAAACTCATGATGAGAACAAAAGAAATGTTAATCATGATTCCATAGACTCTAATGTTGGATCGAAGACCCACCATATTCCAAAAATCGATATGAGGAAGTTTGATGGCAAGGATCCCGCAACATGGATATTACAGATGGAGCAATTTTTCGATCTCAATAATGTGCAAAACACACAAAAGGTACGTATGGCAACTTTATATTTGGAACCAATCAGTTTGTATGGTATCAATGGCTTTACTCTCGTAAACATTTATCATTTGGGAAATTTTTACGGAAGAATTGATGGCACATTATGAGGATACAAAAAGCAACACTTTTTTTAGCCGATTGATAAGTCTCAAACAAAAGGGTTCAATAATGGAGCACATTGAGGAGTTCCAAAAATTGAACATAAGGGTAAAAGATATTCCAGAGGAGCATAGGATGATGTGTTCATAGGGTCTTTAAAGGATAATATCCAACATGATGTTCACCTTTGGGAACCTGGATTCATTAGAGAAGGCATTCAGGTTAGCAATAAAAATGGAAAGCAAAATTATGGCAACCAGGAAGCATACCACTCAACTATAAAGATGAAGTGTTGTTGCCCCTAGTCTTCCACAACCTATAAGGTTGACACCACAACAATTGGAAGAAAAAAGAGCAAAAGGGCTTTGTTACAGTTGTGATAGCAAATACACTAAAGGTCACAAGTGTGCTGAGAAGAAATTATTCTACATAGATTGTGAAGAGGAAGAAGAAAAGGAGCAAGAAAGGTCAAAAGAAGAAGATATACTCCAGGAACAAAGTCTAGATGAAGAAGAAATAAATCCTACCATATCTTGTAATGCATTGGCAGGAATTACCACTCCTCAAACTATCAAGATAGAAGGACAAATCAAGAAGAAAAAGGTAATAGTGTTGATTGATTCAGGAAGCCCCCACAATTTTATTCATTGTAGGGTAGCAAAAGAATTGAATTGCTTCCTATATCCAGCACCAGAGTGTCAAGTGATGATTGCAAATGGAGGAACAATAAATTGCTCTGGAAAGTGCATAATATCAAGCTATCCATGGGAGAATATGTATTGACTAGCCCAATGCTTCCATTCCAATGGGAGGTGCTGATGTTGTACTAGGAGTCCAATGGCTACAATCCTTGGGTACAATAGCTTTTAATTTTCAAGAACTTTTTCATCAAATTTTCTACGGAAGGAAAGGAAGTTGAATTAAGGGGTATTGCAGGGAAACCGAGAAAGATAATAAGCTCTAATGGTATGACAAAGC
>APFE030909275.1:168258-234348 GCA_000404065.3 Pinus taeda | reverse complement strand
AAGATAGGCAGTAACTCTTACCTTCCAATATACGAAGTTTGTCCCATCAAAAATCGGTGGCCTGATTGATGCTTCCCTCTCGTAGTTGCTCATGATGAAAGATCTTCCTTCAAGCGATCAAGCATCTTCTGAAGGACCTGCTCTGATACCAATTGTTGGAAATAATACTAAGAAGGGGGGTGAATCAGTATTATTAAGTCAAATATTCCTTTTCCAAAAAAAATGGTATACGCTACTTTAGTTAGTTAAACATGCGTATATATGCATCTATGCAGAAGGAAAACCGCGTATACAAGGCAAGATTTTAATTTACTTTATCTTTCTGATGATGATTGTTAATCTGTGTTGCAGAAACAAATAACCAGTAACCATAGACAGTAAAACAGAACAAAAGGACAATCACGCATAAGAACACAAGATATAAGGTGGAAACCCAATGTGGGTGAAAACAACCTGCTGCAATTCGTCTCTATCTTCTTTTAAATTAGAAACTTCTTTTACAATGTATTGGTGCAGTCCTTTACTAGTACGCAGGCTGCAACCTACAGAGAGCTACAACCCTCTCTCATTCTCCAGCTTCTCCTGGAAGGGAGCTACAACCCCCTTTATCTCTTGCACTATCCAAGATAATAGTACGTAGGTGCTGGCCTACAGAAGGCTACAACCTTCTCTTTCTTCCAGGGACCACGTTTCATAAATTTTTAGACTGGATCCATAAACATCAATAAATCATCAAGAATCAACCAATCTCCTTTCCACCAATTAGATCTGAATCAAGTAGATACTTCTCTGACAGCTGTACCCAAAACACAGTACCAGAAAGCACACACCAAACACTGAACCCAGAACACAACAACAATAAACAGAAGTAGCTAGATCACAACTTAAAGCATATACGCTATTTCAATAACCTGCAACATGCGTGCGTATGCTTCTGTGTTTGGAACAACCTGCGTATACACTGTTTTAATTCACTGAACCAGCGTGTATACACGCCTTCGCTTCACTGAACTTGCATACAGATCTATAAAGGATAATTCGCTCTTCCAGATATTCAAAAACACTAATTAACCCAGATTGTCAGTGTTATAGATCAAGCAAGCACCACATAAAAGAGACCAAAATCATATAAAGATACTATCATTCAAGCTTAAATATTATGACCCATCAATAGAACTTATCCTTCTTCTTTTCGCTAAGGGTCCTCCTTTATTCATATCCAGATCTGCACCATAACCCAATTACCAACATTCAGATCTACCACTTTTCAGATATTCAATAATAATTCAGATCATCATTTGCCACATGATCTCCTTCCTCTTTTATAGTCTTAGGCCTTCCACAATACCATGGTCCAAAACCATAACATTTCAATACCATGAACCCAAACCTAGGGATCAGCACATCTGACGAGACGCCATGGTCTAAAACCATAGGTTCAAATCCCAAGGACTAACTACCATGGACCAAGAGTAAGTTCCCCAACATATACGCGCTTTTGTAACGTATAACACGCTTGTATATGCGTCTTCGTATAGATGAACCTACGTATATGCCTTTTTCTACTTTCTGAGTACCTGAACTAAGATCTGTCACCAGGATGAGTTGCCATCAAGGACAACACCAGAGCCATAGCATCAAACCTATGCCATAATGCCAACAGTTGGTTAATTGAGAGTCAAATTAGGACCAATGAATGAAAGTTGGTCAATAGTCACAATTCTTCCTTCATGCGGGAAACACATCACATGAAAGGGTGAAGAGACAAGAGCTCCCATGACATAAACATAGTTAAGCCCAAGGAGTAAATTAAAATCCAAAGTGACTTGGACTACCATTAGATCGATATAGAAAATCTTTCCTCCCAAAGTAATAGGAAACTTTGGAATCATCCCTAATGGTTGACTAGTTCCTCTGTCAAAATCCAATAGATTATGGGTAACAAGCACAAGTTGCGAAGAACCTACAACTTTCTAGGAAGTTAAGGACAAATTACTAACAGATGCAACTTCATCTATGATTTTGTTGGGTATGACCACATTATAAGCCTATACTATGATCTGGAAGGGCACATAAGGAGGAAGATGATATCCTGCCAGTCGACTCCAATCAAAGGAAGTTGCCATGCTACTTGGAGGGGGTGTCCTGGGAATGGGAGAACTTCCCCCTTGTGCTATAGTAATGGGAGAACTTCTCTCCAATAGTGTGTTAATGGGAGAAATATCCCTGAGTTCATTGAAACCTTAAGAAACGAGAAGAACCTAAGTGGTATAAAGTTCACTCTGTACGAGAAAGGTACAATCAACTGAAGGTGGAATAGAGTCAACCATTTTCTCAACCAATGTTTGGTCAGGAATGGACTCATGAGATTCACGTTCAGAAAGAGTGGGATTGACTGGAGATGGATTTTGATCAATCACTTAATCAACTTTTTTAAGGTTTTCCAACACTTTTGAGGCTTCATCCATATACCAACAAAGGTGAATAGGATGATTCCCTTCACATAAGTTACAAGGAAATTGGTCTTTACCCTTTATCCCTTGAACCTTACTATCACTATTTGATGGTTTATCACCAGCATGATCTCCAGAAGCAGATGTGAGCCTGTAGACCACACTTATAATATATTGGGAATACTAAGACAATCTCTTAAAAGGTGGTGGCCTTTACAAATAATGCAAGGGAATTTAACTTTGGATGGTTGATTGGAAGGTTCCTCCATACTAGCTGCATTCATATCAATGGTTTCTTAGTTTCCCTTACTTATTTTTCTTATTCTTATTCGTCCTCTTCTTCTTCTTCTTATCTTTCTAGTTACTAGAATCAAGACATTCAGTAGGCAAGGAGGAAGAAAGTGATGAAGAAAGAATTGGTGAAGAAGGTGAGGGGTAAGCTCTAGCATAAACTTGAAGTTGATATGGTTCAGGTGGAGGATAACTTGGTTGAGAAGAAGTTTGGACATTTGGAACCTTAGGGGGTGAAAACAACCAAATTGGCCAGCCAATGGTAAATCTGGGAAGGGACAACATTGGCATATCAGGAGCACCAATATTTCCAAAAAAAAGTAAAAGGACTAGGGTTCCCATCAGAGGGGTTTCCTTGACTAGTGGACTTGGGAACTGTTTCCATTTTTCTCAACCTAAGATATACTAAGGAGCTATTCCACAAGGAGGACATTTTTCTACAATCAAATAAGTGATTTTATAAATGAAATACACAAACAAAAACAACAAGGGGTAATCTAGGCAAAGGGTTTACCTAGAAACCATGAATTGAAATATATACCTTGGTGAACAAGGACTTAATGTATGTGCAAGAAATATCCCTGAATTTTGTGCTCAACGTATCATGGTATAAAAGGCGGTCGACTCAGTTACCTAAGGTGGGGAAAGAAAACTATGGTGGACTCTCAAAATATACTCGATTATGTGGCAGTGTAGTCCATAGTAGTGTTGTCTAATGCATAACCATTCGATGAGAGTGTTCCCATATACTTATCATGCGTGGAGAACTATCTAATATACCTTGAGGTATGTGGAGAACAATTCGATACACTTAAGTATGTGGAATGGGATATCACCCCCGAATGCAACGCTGGAAAAAACGATAGCTCCTAAGTTTAAAGACATTAGAAAATGTCTCTAGCCTAGACCTCCTTGTGTGTCATTAAGTTTCAAATGGTCCTTAGGTTAATTGAGATGATGCTCCTTATGTCAATCCAGATGAATTTTAGAGTTGATCTTGAAATATGTTTCAATTTTTGGGCTCACCACGAATGACACCTACATATCCTAAAATTCAAACTAGCATGAGAAAATGAAATATTTCTCATTCAATGAAAATCTATCTAAGGAAGGGAAGAGACAAAGAGTATGCAACAAACAATAAGCACCAAACAATGTGAAAAGTACATTTCACTTTTAAATGCAACCATTCCAATGTAAATGCACACACAAAACCCTAAATGGAAATGCAAAAGTTTTTCTTTTCAAACCTCTTAATTTTCGAAAATGAAGAAAACTAAGATGCAAAGTTTAATCATTGATCCAAACAAGATTTTCAGAATCATGACTAGAACACCAATTCATCTAACCACTCAATGATCAAACAAAATCAGTTTTCAAACGATCAAATGATAAGAACAAAGGAGTATCTAAACAAATCCTTACCAAAGGCACTAAAAAATGAAAGAAAACCAAATGGATGCTTTAGAGAGACCACAAGACACTCAAAGATTCAAGGAAGAGTAGCTGGAACAAGCTTGATCAGAGAGAAAATCAAGACAAAAGAAAACTTGTGCATAAATAGAGGCCAATGTAGGTGAAAAGGAGGCGCTTGTTCTATGCAACAAAAACACAAAGAAGGCTCAACCAGGGTGAAATGCTCTATCATAAGACCATAGGGTGAATTAGTCCAAGGATGCAAAGTTCTAACATAATGATTAAAATTGAGACTCAATGAAAGGTATTCCTAGATTTGTTGTTGATTGAATATGATAGTAAGGTCTTAAGAAGAGGTAAGACAAGTACAATAGACAAAGAAACCATGGATGGAATACATTGTTCCCAAGTATGGTCACCAATTTGTTATATGGAATCTACGACTGCGAACATAAGTATATTCCCTAGGCCTGGTCGACTGACCTAGAACAATAGAAATACAAAGGGACTAGTTTTTTCCTTAAGTAAATAGATAACAAGATGAAGCATGCCAAGAATACATCGTGTACTTCACTACTCCCTTGGCTTGTATGTTGTAATCCTAGATCTGATCGCTATAATTAGAACCTGCAAAGTTAGACAACACAAGCCAACGATCTACAAGATCCATGTAGCATCATATAATCACTTTAGCTAATAGATAAACATGCTATTGAAATATATGAAACAATAACATCATGTATAGGAAAACAAAGAAATCTTTGCATTAATAGAAATGGAGTGAGTTACAACAAAAAATAGGTGTTGATCTTGTAGAAGAGCTCATCCAAGTTGACTTGTACTTTCCCTACCATAAAGTGAACCTCTAACCACCCTAATGCATGGAATGATATCTCTCACATCAATAGCTTAAGGGTAGAATAACTCTCCAAAATCAAACCCCTTGCCTATGGATCGAAGTAAATATATAAGTGAAGGAGGTATTTCATGAATTCTTATCCTTTTACCAATTTGGGCTTGAGATCCACTCTTGATAGGAGGATGAGCTCAAGGGATAATGAATGAAAACTCCAAGGTAGGATAGGATAGGATTCAAGACTTTTAATTGAGGTAAATAGTTACAACATATCCTGGAATCTTCGAGAAGAGGAGAATCAATATTCCTTTTTGTTTTCCCGAATTTATAGAATCAGTGCACCCCCAACATTGAGCAACCTATTGGTGATCAACATAGGTGTAGATTATGGCAACCTAGTAGTCAACACTGGCCCATGAGGGGCCAGGGTGTGTTGGTCCTCAAAATTACTAAAATTAAGCATTTTGAGGAAATAACTTATGGATTAGAAAGAGTCATGCTTAGGGATTTGTGTAGGGATTATGACAAGGTATTCATAGAATGTGTATGATTTTGTTTGAATTCCTATTGACTAGATAGACAAAATGGCATATAACACCTTTGAAAAAGAGCCTCCAGTAACGCATCACTCTCTAGCCTCTATCGTGATGTCGATCCTCGCTAATCTATAGCCCCAGGTGCTTCAGCTCATCCTGCATATCCTATCATATTCACTGGTGTTATATCTGCATTCCATAAGTTTGAAAATCATTACCACATGCATATACTTTCTAACCTATACATGCAATCCAAATGTAGCAATTATCACTTACCATCTGGTCCCCATGCTCATCCTAGTGGAAGCGGTAGATTAAGATCCCCCTGGAAGTTCATATCATTGTATGGATAGTCATCTATGTAGAGTGGAAAATGATCCCAATAAATAAAAGACTCAATTCGGAACACATGTCTGACTCATCCCCCTCTATATCATCATAGTAGCTAACCCCAGTGGTGTATCTTGGACTCCTATGGGCCCACATCATGGATCATCACATGTGGTTGGATGGTGGGGATATTCTCAAAGAATAATCACCACAAAATTCTACCAAATTAATAGTTATCATTGGTATGTTGTCTGCGCAGACCCAACTAATGTTTCAATGACGTCAACAACATTTGGGCCCACCCATAGTAGGTCACCCCACTACCCTGTCTATTAGCATCATCTTCCCTCTAGTGATTTGGTGGAAGGCAAGACTACCCAAGATCTGCACATGTATATGAATCATCACCTATTTGAAGAGTGTGATAGAGAATTAATTGTTCATCTTCATATTAATCATATATTATTGGCTTGAATAATCAACATGGATGAACATCAAATGAAACAAAATGAAAACTATTCAAGACACCATCACATAAATTTTCTATTGTAGGATATCAGTGAGACATCGAGTCACTTCATTGAAAAGGGTCTCGATCAACTGATTGTTGATGTGCATATAATATGGATTATTCTTGATGTTGTCATTATGATACAGGTGTTGTCCTTGATGGCAACTCACACATATGATAGTTCATAGTGCAACAAGTTAACAACAAAGGATTACATATCAGACTCCAGAGATTGAAGAAAGAGAGGTATGCGCTAGTTCACTTTGTCAAAGTAGCGTATACATGTGGGTGCACAGAACAAAAAGAGCGTATACATATACACGCACTTTCATAGAAGGAAACACGCGTATGGGGTGGAAAATCAAGGTTTTGGTCCAAGGTATTGGTCCAAGGTATTTGGTCCAAGGTATTTGGTTTGAGGTATTGGTACGAGGTATTTGGTCCAAGGTATTGGTCCTAAGTTGTTTTGGTCTGAGGTATTGAGAAAGGCCTAAAAACTATATAAGGAGGAGAAGATCATTAGGCCAAAGTGTGCAAGTATTGAATATCTGATGAAGTGTTAGATAAAATATGCAGGTTATGGTTTTTTGACACTTTTCTTGATGTGAACTAAGGATGCACCTATGTGGTTGATGATGGATGATGGATCAGGATCATAAGACCTAAAATGAATTATCATTATGTGGTTTGATCATGGATAGTCTAGATATGAATACTGACACATGTTTTATTCTGTAAATGTTATGCTCTAGGTATGACTAAAGTCTGGAATACCTGTGAAGTTTTTAAGTTAGTATTTGCAAATCCGTATGTTGGTTTGATTTGATAAAAGCATGTATACACGCAGGTTTGACACATTGAAGTAGCGTATATAGTATGAAAAATGATGTTTGAAGTTGTAGTTGGTTCTGGCAATTGATGCAGAGTTATGGGTTCTGCACTGTGTTCTGGTGATTATGTTTTGGTGATAGTTTTCTGAATGTCCAGATTGATTGATTGTGATTTGCTTCAGTGATGATGGGTTGTTAGTGATTGATTGATTTGTGGTTGATTCAGATATTGATGATTGAGTTCAAGTGATTGGTTGATGCATATTTATTTGATGATTTATTTTGCTGGTGGGTCCAGTATGAAAATTGGATGAAACGTGACCTTCAAATTGTGATGTTGTGTTCTAGGAGCATCCAATCTGAAAATTTATGAAAGGTGGTCCCTGGAGGAAGAGAGAAGGTAGAATCCTTCTGTAGTTCAGTGCCTATGTACTAGTAAACATATCAGCCAGTATAAGAGCTAGGGGGTTGGAGCTCCCTTTGAGTAGCGGCTGGAAAATGAGTGAAAGTTGGAGCGTTCTGTAGGTTGGCACCTACGTACTAGTAAATGGATCGGTTACAAGATCCAAGGGGTTGGACCTCCCTTCCAGTAGCCACTAGAAAACGAGTGAAAGTTGGAGCTTTCTATAGGCCGGCACTTAGTACTAGTAAACAGATCAGCTAGTACAAGAGCCAGGGGCTTGTAGCTCCCTTCCAGTAGAAGCTGGAGAATGAGAGAAGGTTGCAGCATTCTACAGGTGGGTACTTACATACTAGTATGAGTCTACACCAGTACAAGATTGTAAACAGGTTTTTCTTATATTAAAAGAAGACACCAACAAGTGGTTTTTGTCCCGCATTGAGTTTCCACCTTAAATGTTGGTGTTCATGTGTGTTGCTTATGTGTGATGGTTTATTCTGTTATTACTAGACATGGTTACTATTTATATGGTTAATGAAGTACTTATTCATTGATTAAAGATCAACATATGATGAATTAACTAAATCATAAGTTTGCTGGATAAACATTGGTTTCTTTAAAGATAGTTGCGTGTACACGCGAGTTACCTTCACTGAAGTAGCGTATATACATATGAGTATGAAAAGAAAAAGTTATTGATTTGACTAAATGCTGATTCAATCCCCCCCCCCTCTCTGATATATTCAACCTGATTAGGTGTCATAGATGTATCTTCTTCAAAATAAATTTCTTCATAAATTCCATTAGTACAATGATCAAGGAAAAGGAACATAGATAAACCAAATTCAATATTGGTTATTAAATTGTGAGGATGGAGATGTACTTCTTGATTTATAATAGAAGTATTTTCTTGGTAATCAAAACATTATATTATCATTGCCTTCAACAAAGCATTTAGTTTTTAAAGCAAGAGAGGATAAATATGTTTCTTTAGAATCATTAGATTCATCATGCCAACTTACAACTTCAAATTATTCATGACTAAAGTAATGTTTGCTTTCTTGAAACCTTAAATTAGAGTTATGAACATGTTCATCCAAATCACAACAATCCTCACTAATTGATTTATAGGGATATATACTTGTATAATGTTCATGAAATATTACATGAAAAGCCTTCACAGAAGAAATTCTACTAGGATGAAGTTCCCTATACCATCGTCAGGTGTGACCTTCTAGGGAGAAAATGAACAAATTCATTTGAATGTATTCATGATAAATTCCAATGTCTTGTATAAACTCATGGAAATCAATCAAATTTTGTGCAGGGTCATCATCGTCATCCTCTCGAAACCGAGGGATATAGTAGCCCCACATGTCTATAAGGAATATCATTAGGAAAACTAGGTATATTAGCAAAATTAAGTGGAATGAATGGTGAAGATACCAAATATGAAAATGCAAAATTCATTGAAAAAATAAAGTAAAAGTGGAGTCACCAAGTGAAAATTTAAAACAAAGATATTCTAAAATAATCCAAGTGTGTTGTTGTGTTCCTTTTCACCACCATGTCATATATTTAATCCTTTATCTTTTACCAAGGAAACAAAATCTTTACACTTCTCTCCCCAAAAATGCCACCAAAAAGGATGTTGTCTCTCAAATTATTCCTAGCGATAAGAAATAACCCTAAAGGTATCCAATGAGGATATAATGATTCTCCTGCTTTAGGTTGGAGACTGGTGCTCTCTAGCCACATGGGGTATTCTTTTTGTTTGATGTTATCTATTAAGGAATAAAATTTTTGTATTAATAATATCCTTTAATTAATGATAGGCCGAATTATAAATAAAAGAATGTTTTAAGGTGGTAAGGCTTATAATATGTGAAACTTATTGAATAAATAAATAATGAATTACTAAATCGTAAAATCCAAATATGCATCATGATTCATACATAATATGATGGTTACAAATAAAATTAAAGTTAGAATAATTTTGAAAACGAAAAAAGAAAATTAGAACATGATGGTGTATATATATCCAATTCAAATGTGCAGTAAAATCATACGATATTATGTATCTATATCATTTCAATCTGCAACAAATAAATCAGAATTTCAACTTAAATCATTCTAAATATTTAAATATTTAGTATTTAAAAAAATATTGAATTGAATTATGTATGAAAGATTAACAATGTGGTTATTTCAAATCAGAAATCATTCATTCTTACTCATCAATATGAATATAAAATAAACAAGAACACATAAAAAGAACAATGAATCATATTAGCATATATTATAATATTATCGTTATAATTAGGCAGGCCACTACAACATGTATTTTATGCCTTTAAAACAATAAGTTTTCACATCCAAAGCCTACCATCCCATGATCTAAATATTTAAAGATAGCCCTAATTTCATTTTGACCTCGCAAACATAGTTTTATAACTTTCCTAGTACGTAACTAATCTTTTAATATTTCAATTTTGTTACTTTAATCCTTCTTTAATTTTTGGTAACTCATTAATTTCCTCTTTGTCGTGATCCTCCATTATTCACTTAGATAACTTAATCCAACATTAATCAACCTCCCTCGATCATATAAAAATTGAGGATTAGTTTCATAAAATTTGCATAATACTAAACATAAAATGAAACAAATTTAGTCCCTACCTTATTTTCTTAGCTCGCTACATCACCATTTTCTTGAAATACCCTTGGAAGAAAAATTTCCAAGCAAACATTTACATTTTACATTCCTCTCTTTATGATAATTAGGTTATTCTTTTATTTGAGAGTAAAAAATCATTTCAAACGATTTCAAACACATTTAAAATTATATTAAATTTATGTTTATGTTAAGCTTGTATATTAAGTTAATTCATATATGTTAAAATCCTAGAAAAATGGGGAACACTAGAAAAAATAAGAATAGGTTTCATGTTTAACTTAAATATAATTTATTTTCCCATTTTATCAAACCAATTAGGAGGATAAAGACAAATGATTAATTTTAGTATCTCGTGGAGAGATATGAGGAAATGGAAAAGTTATTTGGGAGTCTGATATATCAAAGGTTGAAAATTAATGATATTAACGATAGTAAAACATATCGGATAAAATGATATATGTGCATTATTCTTGTTTTGAATATCGATAGTATTTCCCACATGTGAATGTCTTAAATAAGGAAATAGTAGGTTGAAAATTAATGATATTAACGATAGTAAAACATATCGGATAAAATGATATATGTGCATTATTCTTGTTTTGAATATCGATAGTATTTCCCACATGTGAATGTCTTAAATAAGGAAATAGTCATATCACTATGTGATTGATTATTATCATTATATAAACAAAATTATGTTTTGAAATAGAATCCACTTTAGCTAATCTTTAAGAAGTTACCCCAGTGTTTACTTTTTATCCCTATCACCTTAATATGTGTTTATGAACATGTTATTTTATTTATTTAACTTAGAAATTAGAATAGCATTTGTGTTGTTTAGGATTATGTATAAGTATTAAGATATAAATAAGTATGTTTAGGTACATAGGTTATATATAATGTACAAAAAGTTAAAGTTAGATGCTATTATGACTAAGCACACTTAGTTAGCAGAGAATGATTTTGATTAAACTTTAAAATCTTAAGGTGGAATTGAAATTAAAGGGGTAGGTTAGGATAGTGAAAATGAATTTTGGGAGAGAGAACAAGGCTAGTAGTGATAGGATAAAGGCTCATGTGAGGTAGGATTTATAGTAGTGGAAAAATTTTCAAGGTGGTCGGATTGGGCTACAATATGTGAGGAGAAACATATTCAAGTTCTATTTCATATGTAAAATCTACACCATCATTTGAGGATAGCCAAGTTTATTCTCATATTAGTATATTCTATTTTATGAAAGGAAGTTTCTAAAACTGATCTTAGTGAAATTGATCTTTTCATTTACCTAAATTCAAGCAGATCATGCAATATGATCTATCTTACAATAATCCCTTTTTCTTTGAGTAAAATATGGTAAAGCACACCTAAAGGTGATAAATAACATAGAAAATGGTTGTGAGGTGGTTTAATCCCTTATACATGGATATTAAACATTAGAAGGGTTTCTAGGGCCTAAGGGAACTTTTTCCCTTCTATAACTATTGTATAATACTTAGTCTTGGAGCCCATATCCCAATCATAGGCTAAATGTCCATTTCTCCCTATTCCTAATGATAAAGAATTTGATACAAAATATCCACATTCAAATGATACCAATGACACTATTATTTGTAGAGGAGTAGGGGAATTCCTATCTATAGAAACTACCTACCATCCCCATGTTCTATATTTAGTTATAGGAGGTGATACACTATGGTATATCCGAACTGCAAGGTCTACTATGAAGATGGAGTTATAAAATCCTCTTTTTTACATAGCTTGTAAAACTAAATTATAATACCACTATTTCATAAATCTTGTCAAGATCTTACGATGATATAAATATACCTCAATCTGATCCCTGGATTGAAAGTTACGGCTTTTGGAAGTTATACTAATTACACGATGCCACATCGCATCCACATGTACTTTAAGTGGTACCTACGTAGTTCGACCATGTCTCTACTAGTAGTCGATGCCACACCCTATTTCATTTGGTCAAGGTTCCATGGTAATAACACCACCTAACCAAGTGGTTTTAATAGGATTGTTATTAGGTTTTACACACACTCCCCTCCTTTGCCAATTCAGAATGCAAAGGGGGGGTAGGAGTAAATAATGGATGTTGATATCACCATGCTACAAAGAAAGTGTGATTTAATGGGCGATAGTGATCTCCTCAATTAATGGTCCTAACCAATAGGAAAAACTCACAGCATTTAGCCTTGTCACTCCACTGCCACCTCCCTTTTATCACCCAAAAAATGTTCATCTACCCATTTCTTACTAGGTGGATCGAGATAAACCAAGTAGGATTAATTTTACCATGTTAAAACCCACTTTCACCATAGGAAAAAATTTGTTAAACCATTTTTCTAAATTACTTATTAAAATCCCAAAAACCCCATGAGAATAATTAAATAAATCATTATTTATTTAATATTCTCTAGAAATAATTATTAAATAATTATTTGATAATTATTTATTATCACTTTTGATTTAATTACCTTGAAATAATTAAACAAATCATTATTTATGTATTATTTCCTATTTATTCCATATTTTCCTTTCGAGAAATTGTTAAATCATTATTTAGTAATTATTTCAAATTCATATTATCTTAATTCTGAGAAAGTGATTAATAAATCAATTTTATTTATTAATTACTTCAACCACTTTCTAAATAAACATATTTTACCATTTTTGAATATCCTTTCCCTCTCAAAAAATGTAATAAAATATCAATGACGACTATATTTTGATTTAATCAATAATATTTTATTATTTTCTAATTCTCAATCTATTCAAATATTTTGTTATAAATAGAGGGTTTTCTCTCCATTTTTCACCATGATCATTTTCATCATCCCAATTATTATTGTCTCATAGCATTTTAGGTCTGACTTGAGCTCAAGCATCTTTTATTTTCTTTTCTTCTCATTTCATATCACATATTGAGAGAGAGATGCATGTTGCTAAAGCATAAGGTCAAGAAAGGACCCATCCACAAAGGGGTATCTATAAACCCAAGTTTATAAGTTCTCCTCACCAAGTGTATTATTTTGATTAATAAAAAATCTTCTTCATATTATTCATTGGGTTGCTACACTTTTATTTATGATGTTATATGTTTCTATTTGCGTATTATCGTTTGCTTGAGGGTTGTTCTTATGTTTTGTTACAAATCTGAAGCATAGACAAAACCATATTTTGTTGTCAGGGTAATATGTCACCTATAACTTAAGTAAGTTATTTTCACTTACTTGTAGAAAACTTTATACTTACACTCCAATTCCAAATTGCACAACTCAAAGGTTACAATAACGATTGATCTCTGGTGGGAAGTGGCAAGGCCCCATGTCAAAATCGTAGTTGGGCTAGCGATATTTTCACTAGTGTTCATATTCTATACACTCAAACCTCTAGAAATGAGTAGCCCGAAGTGGTAAGGTATTAGGGCATCCATGTCATCCAACCAGTCATTCAGAGGGACCACCCTCCCTTACAAGTCACATCACTTGATTTATCGCTACTATGACACTTAAGCTTAGACAAAGGAAAAGGTGGTGAGTAGGATTTGCATGGCTACTATCACATAGATTCATCATGAAACCCATTGGGCCCCTCCTTTAAGCCTTATACAACACTTTTACATTACACCTAGTCTCAAGACATCCAAGATTTTTTCACTTTCATTTGCCACTAATAAGTCCTAGACCCTAGACTAACAAATGTGATCTTGATGTCATGTAAGGAGAAGGGGTGGGATTTCCATAATCTAATAACTTTGATAGATGAAATCATTCTTGTCTATTTCTATCCTATTTACTGCATTCTCTACCCAGAGACTGATGAAACACTAGAAAGTATTGATCAATGAGAATTAGGCAATCCTATCACTTAATGATCCTAAAGGATGAGAACATCTCCATCATTTGAATTTCCATGTACTACCACTTCCCTATTGATAAAGTAGAATAAGTTTCAAACTCTAATGAGAGGCTAGTGATTCTATTGATAAACAAACATTATAGATAGGTAACTTCCCATCAACTGTTGTGTCATTCTTGGAGTATCAAGAAAGAACATGCTAGAAAAAAAATTATGATACATCAATACTTGTCGAAAAGGAAACTTGAGGGGAAAATCCCAGAGTCTCCTAAAGACCACCGCATCTAGCAAAGAAGTCAATGACCTCTAACCAAGGAAATAAGTGGGTCCAATGCCAAATACAAGAAGAAACTTCATATCAATCCTTGTCCAAAGGATTTTATGATCTATCAACAACATGCAGGTGGATATACACTCAACAATAATTACATTATTCTTAAGCTAGTTAACCAAGCTTATGCTATGAAGCTTAAGGCATCACAACAATATGTAGAGGTGCATGACCATAATATCCTTACATTGCTCTTACACCAATGGCTATCCATTCTAAATGGATATTTATTCATTGCATAACATGTTAGACAACTACTTATAATGCAAGGTAATCCATAATCTTACATGAGGAAATGAACCACCAGGTTCAGAAACATATCAATAACATAAAACACCTATAATAACATGTGAATTGAGTGACCTCTCATAATCTATCATATTCAGGTGAGAAAAATTGTAATTCATGGACATATTAACATTTACATAATGCTTGAAATATATTGTAACCATAAATGCATATGAGATAATCTATATACCATGAACATGTAGCAAATTCAATAACATTCCATGAGTAATATTGGATGACAAACCATTCAGTTTTATTACACATAATGTATTCAATGCATTAGCCATAATACTTATCTAAATAGCATGAAATGGTTAGAAACTAAAGGAGGGAATTCAACTATCCACCCTGTTATTGTTCTGTATTTTTGAGGTTTTCAGAGTAAATACATTATACAAGATCAAACCACTTTTGAAGATGGGATCTAGCCCGGCAACTTCAGAGGGAGCTCTAACTTTATGATATAACTTGGTTTTTAAGTTGATTTTAGGCTAGTTATGATTATGCTTGGTTGTTTGTTTGAATTTGTTTTATTGGTTTGGTTGGTTGATCTAATCAAATTAGTTTCTTTCCATTGGGCTATGGAGTCAAACAAAACTAGATGTTGCACCAAAAGTTCAAAGGAGTAATCACAGGGCAAGCTAGCTAGATTTATTGGATCTTTAAATTAAATTACAGAATGGAGAAAAGGTGTGCATCGGCATGGATTGAAAACAATTTAATAATTTCTCAATCAGACTTTAGAAGAAAACATAAATATTTTAAATGGAGTCCAAATAAGGTGTTCAAAAACATATCTTATTTTTCACATCTCCTATTTTACAATTAGAGTTCAGATCATAACATAAAGAGAATAACAGTGAAAACACAATTACAGTAGGAAAAAAATCACCACTACTTCATAACACAAGTATCATGTGAAGAGTCTTTTATTGATGGTGCTCTAGCAATGTGGATAGAGTATAATGCTTGATAGAAAGAGTTACAATGTGCAGGAACTGACCCTCAATACTCCGAAAGAATGAAGTATTTAAACATAATTTACAAAAAAGGATTACAATAAATGCCTCATTGACATGGCATCCTATTATTAACTTCAAACTAACAGAATGAAATAATGCGACCAAAAAAAATGAATCTAGTGAAGTGATCTAGGCATTTGGGACAACTTTGGTGGAGAACAGTTGCTGAGTGGCCACTATTTGGGCGTTGCACTGGTGAAGCTGACCTGTTATTTTAATCCTAGAATTCACACAACTTATCCCACCTCTCCTCATCTCAAATGGAATTTTTTTTTACCTTGCGGTAGATATCATCTACCTTGGTATACCGAGCAAAAGCGAGTTTCACTACAAAAATGTGTTTTATCTCATGTTGGATAAAACTCATGTTGCTGATAGCTTCATAAAACGCTCTCCCTGTCATAGCACCATTGATGTGGGAAGACTTGATTGTATCCTTTGCAATGTCTTGAAGCTTCTTCTTGTAATCTTCCCTCATCATCAATTTGTCATTAATCACAAATAAATAAGGCAGAACTTTATTGTTTAATGCTTCTATTCTAGTGAAAAACTTCTTAATTGCTACTTCCAAAGTGTGACATTTCTCTATCAGCTACACAAACAAGCTCTTGTTTGTTAGAAATTTCTTTAATTCTAATATTTTTTATGTTTTTCATCAACTCCCAAATCATCTAGCTAATATCTATTTTTGGAATTGAGAAACTTTATGATGTGGTTGGTTGTGGTAGGCATTTCTCCCAATTTAGCATTGATAGTGGAAATAGTTTGCTTGGATTTCTCCATCAACTCTTTCTGTTCAAAAATAATCTGGACACATGGCCATATTTCATCTATTTATTCAATGATATTATTCCACATAATTTCTTTAACTTGGTCTAATGTATAACAAATAGAGGACTCAGTTGCTAATTTCCTCCACACTTCTATTTGGTTTTGAGCTCTCTGTAGCTATGTTGCATGGAAATTCTCAGTCTTTGTCTTCTGATCTTGTACAAGATTGACTTGAGCCTGCAATATTTTGATTTCTTCAGTTTGTAGAGACATGTTCTACACTTCAGTTCCTAACTAATCTGTAGCAGCCCCAGAGCTTGTTGTAGAAGATTTAGCTATAGGAATGGTTGTGATATGTAGTTCTTCCAAAGGGACAACAACAATTTTGGCAGCTTGCTCCTTTTCTTTGATTATCTTCTCCATATCTGTATCCATTTTCTTCAACTGTGCACTTTTCTCCCTGATGAGCTTCATCATTTCTACCTTTTGTGTGTCTGTTTCTTCAATTTCCTTAGCCATAGGATCTTCTATGGCTAGTAACTTCAACTTCTTCCTTAATGTTGCTATGTATGTATTCATTTTCCTTAAAAGCTCTTCTGTAGCATTGATGTTTGCGGGTTCATAAGCTACTTTGATCACCAAGTCCTCCAAATATTTGATCTTGGTGTCTTTGGCAAGTGCAAAGAACTTTTCCATCTTCAATTGTGATTGAACATTGGCTAATGTAACCTAGAATTTAGACAAACTCATAGTAGTGTTAGTGATAGTGGAAAAAATCATTTGCCCAGTCTTCTTGTGCATCTCCATTTGGTCAATGGGATGTATGTCTTTTGCATCAAATTCAAATGTTATCTTCTTGTAGTCTAATGCTACCTTGGGCTGGGGAATCTGTGCTTGGAGGAATGTCATTTGCATTTTACCTTTCTTGGAATCAAAGGCTAACAACAGCCTTCTTTGAGAACTAGAACTTTTCTTCCATAAATGATTGCATGTGTTGATCTTCAAGGCCTCATTCCTCACTTCAATTTCATTAAAAATTTCAAATATTCTATATTTTGTCTCCCCTATGGTAGATGTGTTAGTTTGCATAACTTGTTGCTAATCTTGTGAAGTTGTGGAGATAGTGGGAGATAGTGTGGTCTGATCGCCCACTAATGAGGAAAAACGTGGCTCGTTAGTGGTCATAATATTCTCCTGCTTTGAATCCTTTCTTGGCTTAGTTCAGAACTGAGCTTGAACTTATTCATATACATGATTTTGAAGCCTTCACTGAAAATCTCAGTCCCTAAGGGTGACTTTTCTTCTCTGCTTGTCTTTTATTTTTTCTCCTGTGCGATAGGAGCATCTACTATCGAGGATGACACTATATTCTCCTTGACCTCTTATAGGGTTTTCTTAGTCCATTCTATCTAGTTCTTGTACTTTTCTAACTTTGGTCTGGTTGTGTGGAAATAAGCAGTATATTTATTCTCTACCCTTAACTTAGAGATGACTCCTAAAGGATCATATGACCAGGTGACACTAAGGCAGAACTGCATCTCTTTCAGTAGCTTATCAAATTATTCCCCTGCTTCCATGTTGTTGCAAATGAGAGGCCCTATTTGCGTTTTTATTTTGAATTGTGACTTATTCTTGGCAACTACAAAGTGGATCTCATCCATATTAAGCATTTGCCTTATGTATTCTAGAGAAAACATACTCATTGGGAGGCATTTTTATAGCTTGTAAGGGGCAAGCGCATACCCAAATATCCTTAGTTATGTATAATTTTGATAGAGGTACCAATCCCCTATCTGGACTTGGTCTGATAGTTGCAAAACTTTCCTAATTTCTTCACTGATTCTTGGTTATGTCCTGCTGCTTAGGAGACCCAATGCTAGATGTACAAACATCTTATGAACTATTTGTATGAAAATTCCTTTTGTTCCTTCATCACCAATGTAGTCCAGAAGATTACTATCTATTGATTTCCTTCTTCATCCATATTTGGCAAGGAAAGCTTGAGGTTGTCTCCCTGAAAAAATAAAAACATATAAAATAACAGAGAAGCATATTTGAATAATTCCTCAATATAGAATTTGATCAATTGCTCATGGATAGAATCTGCAAAAAATTGGCTAAAGTTAAACATGATGGAAGGCTTGGAATCTGTAGAGAAAATGGAAAGGAATCCTATAATTTCCTCATCTACCCACTGATCTGAGTAATAGCTAAGGAGGTAAGAGATTACTGTGATAAATTTCTTGGCTAAAATAGAGGATGGATAGGGAGGATTTTTCTTGGGTAATTAGGCATCTTCATTCAAGAACAATTCAAGGGTTTTGGCTCTTCTAGCAAAGTCCAGCTTCTGATACAATTCAATAAGTACTTCAAGGGAAAAAGGAGTTTCATTTTCTGTTGTAGAGGATTTCATCATTTGTTCTATATCTTGAGGAGTGATAGTGAACAAAATTTATCGAGTGTGGGCATTAATAGATCTTTGGCTACGTAGATAGCAAGCATGACACTTCCTGACAAATTTAGGGGTGATATGGGTACAATGAAAAATATAGTGGGACAAATTAGATTCCCACAGTTGAATATCATCATACTTGTCTATATATTTTTCCTCGAGCTAGCAATACATCTCAAAAAGGTCAAATTCACAAAGAGTTTCATGGATCTTATAGTCTCTGTCTCCTAAAGGGATGTGGTGAAAATCAATGGGAGGGTGGATCAGAGGACTGACAGGTTCTTCTAGTCCCTTTCCTTTTGGAGGCATGATTAGATAAAGCTGAGGACAACGGTGAAATCTAGATTACATGCTTACAGTATGTAGAGAGGGCTTGGGATTTGGGGACAAAAACAGAGTTAATGACCTGAAATTGAGTAAGCGGGCAATGTCCGCGGTTGGGTGAAATTGTTGGATTTCGGTCTAGCAATCCTGTAACAAGATAAGGAAAATGGCAGTGTGAAAATCAGTAACCGATGAGTGAATGAAAGGAAGGATTATATAACATTATGGTTTTCCCGTTGAAGGTGACACAAGTCCGCTAAATTAAAGGTTAAGTAAATTGATTGCCTAAAAAATTAATTTTGGAGGGAGCGAATGTGATTGGTGGGATCAACGAGTAGGTAAGGTGTTGAAGGGTAAGTGGTGGGAGCACAATCGATAGATGAGAGCTTTCGATAGGTGGAAAACCACTTTTCGGACGGGGGGGGGGGAAGCGGTTAATGGTTTCACCTAAGGGGGGTGCGAAATCACATGTAGGTTACACGCATACACGCGGCGTGGTGAATACGCCCATTTCGACCCCCCCCCCCCCCCCCCCCCCCCCCCTTTCATGGTGAAGTTTAGATGGTGCGGGGGGGCCGAAATGCACTGTGGGCCATCGGATGTTTGGAGGTGGGCATATATGAGGGGAGAAGTGGCGAGGTGTTAAGGTGATGTGACAGGGTATATGGTGGGGTCGAGAAATATATTTAATGCATAACAGGGAATGGCTGGAGTGTATGGTGGGGTAATGAAACTTAGGAATATGGAAGTGGATGAATATATGAGCGGAGCAGTGAATTGGGGTGTTAAAACTTCGAAATAGGTGATTAATACACCAAAAATTAATTGATATATTAAACTTTAGAGTAAAACTTTAATCCTTCGCCTTTTTCTTCTGCACATGAAAGTAATATTTGAAATTGATCTTAGAATAAAACTTTCATGCTTTTCCTCTAACGACCATAGTGTTTCTACCTACCCTTTCTCATTTCAATTCTTTTTCTAAGCTAACATTTTCTCTTCTTGTTTTGTAGGGTGCATTTAAACTAGTAGACCAAAATCATTTTTATTTTATGAAAATCTACCTTATCCTATCACTTATTTCACCATTGACTCAGATTAAACTGTTGAGTCAATTTTATTTCAACCTAGCTACTGATTTACCAAGATTAAATTGTTTGGTAAATCTTCATTCACTAACCTATTAAATAGAAATTTAAATGTGTTCAATCATGATTAAACTGTATGATTTGAACAGAATTCTAGTCGTTGTGGCATTCAAGAACAATTTTCACACAACTTTATTTGATAATGAATTAAAAGAACTAACTTATCAATAGTGGCACTTAGACTTGCAACACTTTCAATCCTTTTTTTCTTTTCTTTCTTTTGTGGGGTTCATATTTCCTTTCTTCTTATCTATTTTTTTAACATACCCTTTTTTCATTTTCTTTTTTCATATTTTTTGGAAATCATTTGAATATTGAAATTATGTACAATATGAAATCACAAATACAAAATACTCAATCACCTTGAGATCCTATAATTTATAGGACCCTAACAGTGGCTCCAGCTGGGGATGGCACTTCTTCAAGTGAAGTGTCAAGAACATATGATCAATAGCCTTGAGTACTCCATGTATGTAATGTCTTTGTCTGATTTCTTTATTGTTAAGGATAATATTGGATAGCTAATTAATCCAGGCTTAGGGCCTTCACTACGGGCTTCAAGCTTTGTTAATAAGTTACCCAATAAAAACCATGAAGAATATGATATTTACAATGATGAAAGGAAAATCTGTAGGCTAAGAAATGTAGTGCTTCAGCATCCTGCCATTGACAGGACCTCCAGGTATCTCTGCTCCATGTAGGTCTTTAAGGTTGAATGCATTATTTCCCCTGAAAGCATGAACAATATATGGCCCATTCCAAAAATTATCAAACTTTCCATGGTTTCCTTTGTCTTCTCTCCTTGAATCTCATCCCAAAAATTGGTCCCCAATGTCAAAGTCATCCGCTTTTGTTCTTCTATCAAAGATCTTTTAACATTTTCTTGAATAACTTGGGTCTCATTGTATACTTCCTCCCTCGAGTGCTACAACTGTATAGTTTGATTAATCCTTTTATATACATCATTGGGTTCATCTTGCACATCTTGAATGATCTTCATGACTGGAACTTCTAAGGAGGATGGAAAAACTAAATTCATCCCATAAACCAATTGGTATGGTGACATGCCAATTGATTTTTTAGTAGTATGTATATCAATGCAAACTGTGTTTGACCAGCTTTTTGTGCCAAGACTTTTTTTCCTCTAACCACATTTTGATGATGTTTACCAAAATTTTGTTTCAGGATTCAACCAACTCATTAGATTGAGGGTAATAATTTGTTGAATGTCCCAAAGTAATGTGGTATTTATGGTAGAATTCAACCATCTTTTTAGACTTGAAGGCCGCAGCATTATTAGTAATGAGTTTTCTAGGGCAACTAAATCCGGAGAGGATATGAGTCTCACAGAATTTAATAATGACAACATCAATGTTATTTCTAGAAGGGGTAGCCTCTATCCACTTGGTAAAGTAGTCAGTGACTGTAAGAATCCACTTTTGTTGGGCAAAGGAAGAGGGATGAATTTCACCAATGAAATCCAATCCTCATTGCTGGAAAGGGCTTTCAATAGAGATACTTTTTAATGGTAGGGGAAACAATTTTCTCTTTCCGTCAAAAGTATGGCATTTATGACATGAGTTGACTTGTTTTTGAATGTTAGGGAAAAGGGTAAGCCAGTAGAAACCAACTCTAAGGATTTTATTGGCGGTAGTTTTCCAATAAAGATGTCCACCACAGTCACCTTCATGGAATTATTGCATAACTTTATCTGGATCATCCTTTAACAAGAATTTAAGTAAAATACCCCCAACATATTTCCAATACAAGACATTCTATATAGTGAAAAATTTAACTGCTTTTAACTTTAGAAATCTTGCCTTTGTTTTTGTCAAACCAGGAGGAGCATTTAAATTAAATAAAACATAAATAAAGTCTGCATACCAGGGTGAGTTCCAAAATGCCTCATCAATTGCTGGAGTTGCCTTCTTGATTATCTAATGAATCAATAAAGTTAATGCACAATGCATGGAAATTTGACTCAGGCATCAATTTGGCTAGTCCCTGACCTTTGATTAACTTGGTGGGATTGATTTCTAAGTTGTATTCCAAAATGCCAGTAATCCATTTTCTTTTCTTTCCATCAGGTCCATTCTGTGTCAAAATGTCCTTAACCACTACATTAGGGACACAAGAAATAATATGGTAATGAAAAATATATACTCTAAAATATTTTAATGCTTTTACCAATGCAAAGGCATGTTTTTCCATAATATTGTATTTCAAAGATGCATCTCTCAAAGCTTTACTAAAGAATGCAATTGGTTGCTCAAAACCTTCACTATTTGTTTGTAGTAACACTGTTGCAATGGTGTGTTCTGAAGCAAAAGAGAAGGTTATGAAATATTTGGTAAAATTTGGGCTAATTAACATTGGTGCCTTTGTCAATGCTTATTTAACTAAGTCAAACGATTGTTTAGCCTAAATGCTCCTCTTGATTTCATAATTTTTTTAATCATGTTTGTTATGTTTCTAAGAAGTTCTACCAGGTTAGGAATGAATCTCCATAGGAAATTGATTTTACCAATAAAAGACTGAAGCTCTTTGATGTTTCTTGGGTGACTGATTTTTAATATTG
Source organism: Pinus taeda (assembly GCA_000404065.3). Classification (NCBI taxonomy): domain Eukaryota; kingdom Viridiplantae; phylum Streptophyta; class Pinopsida; order Pinales; family Pinaceae; genus Pinus; species Pinus taeda. Next base: position 211,263 of record APFE030909275.1, on the reverse strand, counting down.
CTCCAATTCTATTGGGATCAATCCTAATCCCATCCTTGGAAATAATGTGACCAATAAGTTTTCCTTCCTCAAGGCCAAACAATGTCTTCTTAGGATTGAGTGAGATTCCAAACCTCCTACATTTTTCAAACACTCTTCTTAGATGTGCTAAATGTTCCTCATCAGTTTTAAAATATACCGTAATGTCATCTAGATAAATCACAATAAAATGGACAATTTCATTGGCAAAGGCAATACCCATTTCTCTTTGGAAAGTAGCTCCAACATTCGTTAAGACAAAGGGAATTTTTGCATACATGAAAGTGCCCCATGGTGTAGTGAAGACAGTTTTATCCTAGTCATCAGGATGCACTAAGACTTGGTTATAACCTGAGAAACCATCTAATAATTAAATTCTACTAGACCCTACTACCTTTTGCAATATATGATCCATTTTAGGTAACAGGTAGTTGTCTTTAAGGGATACCATATTTAGACATCTGAAATCAATACGCAGTCTAATTTTCCAGTTTTCTTTCTAGTAGGTACAATGTTAGACACCCACTTAGAGTATCTAATAGGAAGTATAACTCTTGCATCATACATCCTTTTTACTTCTTTCTCAACCAAAGGCATTAGCTTAGCATTGACCCTACGAATATTTTGTTTGAGTGGTTTTTGATCTTCTTTGATTGGGATTTTGTGTTGTATTATTCTAGTGTCATATGCTTTCAGGTCCTCATAGCTTGAGGCAAAGATATCTATGAATTCTTTGAAAAGAGCTATATATTGTTGTTTTGTGACAATAGGTAGTGATTTTGAGAGTTTTATCATTTTGGGATTGTGATCACTACCTATATTGCATTCTTCTATGTCTGCTCCTATGGTTTCAATTTTATGTTTTTTTGCTTCATCATTAAAATCATTTTTTTTTTTCTAACAGAGCTAGACCCCTTGGCAGAAAATTATCTTTAAGCTAAAGTACTTCAAATTCTTCTTTTTCTAGATCAATTTCATGTAATTGTAATTTATGTACATATTTACTAACTGAAATATTTATATCAGAATCATCAAGCTGTTTATTGACACTAACATATTCAACAATCTGATTTTCTACTACACAGTCTGAATATTCAATAATATGATCTTCTACTTCACAATCTGAATCTATGCTATTGTCTTCACACTCCTTGGATTGCAAAAAAAATTCAATCTTCTTATCACTTCAAAATACCTACCAAGGTCTCATATTATCAGGTATAGCAAGACGATGTTTAACCTCCATTATATATTGTTTGTTTGTGTTATAGCTCCAAATCTCACTCTTGAGGTTTGTGACGCTGCACTCATGGCCTAGGGCAACCCCTCCTTCCAGAATTGGTCCCAAATTTAAAAAAACAATGTTTTTCCCTATACACGACTTTTCCCTGAGCTAAACGCGTGTATACGTGGCAGGTCTGTGTATACCCAACCCGCGTATATGTATAAAAACACTTAAAAAAAAATAAATCTCCTTAATTTCAGGCGGAGATCACAGGTTTTACCTGTTGATTACCTGTTAGTGCTCGTGGCCCAACTGTTCCCAACGAATTCCCAACTAAAAAACTACTTTGGGAGAAGTATAAAAAGGCTTCTATGGGAAGGCCAAAGGGAGAGAAGAGAGAGAAAGATTGCTATGCTGAGATTTCCCTGACCATTTCTGAAGATCCTTGTGCCTCCTGCACTTCCCCCATCCTACAGGAAACCCTTGTTTCCTTGTGTGTGTTGATGATTTCATACTACTTGAGAGATCATGGAGTAAGTCATGTAAGGATTTTGTTAAAGAATTGAGACTGGACGAATCCGGGAGACAGTTCTGGTTGGAGCCTGCGAAAGGATGACTTAGGTGAAATTGTTCCTTTTCTGAACTTTATTTTTCTATAATAAAGGAAACACATGTCTTTATTCTTGATATAGATCTTCTTCATGTTATGATATTCATATTATGATTCATATGTGAACAGTTGTTTAATTGCATAACTAACTACCTTTCCTTATAATATGAAGATGGTTTCTTTATGATGTTTAGTCCATATAGTGTTGTACTTTCTTGAATTGATTGTTTTGCAGGTCAAAGGAGCAAAGGAACTCCAAGAAGGGTTTGGAACCTGGAAGGCTCTTCTCAAACGTAGGACCTCAGGTACGCCCCCTATTGTAGAGTTTGCTTATAGTAGCATTATGATTGCATAGAATGTGTGTTTCTTTGCATAGATAACCTTCAGTCTGCTAGGGTATTCACCCAAGACCCTAGGGGTGTTTATCGCACAACAGTTTGGATGAGGCATTCAGCATGTGCTAGCTGGAAAAGCTAAACCATTAGCCAATACATTATGATTCCTTGGAATGAAAGAAAGATCATATTCTTAAAACATTCTTAATAATTCAAGTACAACATTCTTGTAGTTTCTCAGCCTAGGATGTTTTGCAATTTATTCTCCTTTGATTTGTTTAATAATTAATTCAGAATCTCCCTGAACAACAATTCTTTTAGCACCTAACTTCTTCGATAATTGCAATCCTAAGAGAGGTGCCTCATATTTTGCTATATTATTGGTGCAATGAAAATTGAGTTTATACGAATGACCTTCTACATGATTTTCCCCTGAACTGGACACCCAAACACGTGCCCCTAAACCTGCTTTGCTACAAGAGCCATCAAAACTCATGTTCTAAAAAGGTTCAGTTTCAATGTTTTTTTGCACAATTAAAGTTTGATTTTCATTTTTTTCATGAATATCATTTTCTATTTGAGTAACCTATGCATCAAATCCCTCATCATTATAAATAATAAAGGAGTCCAGGTCCAAACGAATAGAGTAAAGAGGGTAATTATGTGGGTTATCTTGACTGCTGACCATATAATTAATTAAGGTTTCCCTATCCAGTCTTCTTTATTGACCAAACACTAGTATAGTGGCATAAGTCATGTCCATTTGCAGGGTTCCTTGTAATTTTTCTCCCCATGAGGTTGAAAACATCATGCCATACTTTGGGGGAATGTCTACAACCGCTATCCATCACTAGACTTTTAGCAGGGATTTGGGCTAAAGTAACACACATGTCTTTGATAAGACCTAGGCATCTGACATTGCTAGAGTCAAAGGAATACAAATCTTTGTATTTTCTAGTGATGTCAAGACCGAGTTTCTCCACAACTACTTTGGGCATTAAATTATGGGATGCACTTGGATCTAGAATAGTATTATGAAGGATTTTATCGTGAATATTCAAATTGACATAAAATGGAGGGACTCCTCCTTCTTGTGGTTTTCCTTCTACTTCTGGCCCGACTAGGAGCTCATGTTGATCATCACTCAAATTTACATCATCATTTTTCTACCTAGTGTTTAATTCCTTCACGACCTAAGCCCTGTATACATTCTTGTTGACTAATTCAGTTAAGGGGATACAAATTTTTAGCTTTGCAAGTTTATTTTCTATACTGAATGGTGTTTATTTTTAAGCAGATTTGAAAAATCAGATTTATCAACAACTAATTTTGTGGCCAGTTTAGTTTGTTGGTTGGTAAAAGGGAGATAAGTTTGAGTATTTCAATAAGTTGTATCAATGGTGTTTTTTACAACAGGTTCTGCAGGCCTCTTTCCAAGATTTTATGTGGTTTTCTTAAGGGGATTTTCTGTTATTTTCTTGGAATCAGAATCAGAGACCTTCTTAACAAGATTTTCAACATTCTTTTTAGTTGTAGTATCTTGATTTTTCTTACTTCTAAGATTTTACTGCCTATGTACTTCCATTATAGCATTTTCAAACCCTTGTTTGTATTCTTCTAACTCTTCAAAATCCATTTCAGTTTGGGTTATGAGAAAACGTCCATGCTCCTCTTGAGTGAGGAACACTATTTCATCTTCATTTATCCCTAACAAATTAATTTGGTTATCATCCAAATCTTCCACAATATTCCCCTCATCATCTTTGTAATTTTGCTAAAAAGGAGGCTGAATTTTCTGATCTTGTCCCTTTTGCTCTCTTCGTTTAATTTGTGGATTATTTCTTCTAAAATTTTGGTTTCTGGTTTGTTGAACATTTTGGTTTTCCCTTGCTTGATTTTGGTCATTGATGTTCACTCTCTGCATCATTTGATTCACTACTCTGACTAGGTTATCAATCTTATGGTCAACAACAGAAGTAGAAGGTTCTTGTTTTATGGTTACTCTGCGTTCAGAGTTCAATTTGGCTTTTTTAGCCAGGATGTTGGCTTCAACTTTAATTTAATTTTCTTACATTTCTTCCAATGTTTCCGGGTCTCTTTCCCTAATTTCATACTCCATATCTACATCGTAACCATCTGGAAAATCAAACAAGGCTAGGCCAGGGGAGGGCTTGATGTCTTGTGGGATGGCATTGTAAATAGTATTGAATATTTCACAATACTCTTCCGTAGTTTCAATGGGTTTTCTTTTCAAACTTTTATATTCGTTTAGGAGTTGAAGTGGGTTCTTCTTGATCTCCTATCTAGCTAAAAAATCTTGATGGAAAGAAGCAAGGTTGGCTATACTTCCTGTAAGTAAACCCCTAAACCACTTCTTCACATCACCTACTAAGCTTTGGGTAAACAATCTCATTTTAACATCAGCCTCATCCACTTCTTGGAGGTTAAACACTTCATTCATCCTATCCATGTGTTGTTGTGTAGTATAAGCACCAGTATTATCAAAGGTCACAATTTTGGATGGATAATCTGCAGCCATAGAATTTAGCTGGCCTAGAACACCAAGGGTGCATACCTTCCTACCATAACTGTCCTGGTAGATTGAGTTGAGGATGGACCTAGGGGAGGTGTAGTTTTGGTAGTTTGAGAAACCAATGGTAGGGAAGTTGAAACTATAGAATGAGTAGGACTGGGAAGTTGTAAACGTACAGACTGAGATGACTAACTAGATAGAGAGGCTGCTACAATAGTCAAAGCATAGAATTCAACAGATTGTTGAATGAAAGATTCTTCTATAGCTTGGTCCATCACTGAAACTAGACCTTGTAATTTGTCAAACTGATGTAAATATTCTAGGTCAGAATCTATTTCAAGATCTTAGGTTTGGGGTACATATGGTTGTAGTATGGCTTTATCTATGAAATTTTGATCTATAAAAGCTTCAGACTTGGATCTAAACAAACTCTGCTAAAAAGGAAAATCAAATTTTATATCTTGTATAGTTACAAATTTCTCTTGGAAAGAATTAGTCCTTGACAAAGGAGTACTTTCTAGAGGAGAATTGAATCTAAACAAGGCACTATTACTACCTTGACTCTTAGTAAAGCTTTTCTTTCTCACTAGTTTCTTAGGGTCATCTATAATTTTAGCAGGGTTGGGATCAAGGTGAGATCTAGTGTGAATTCTTTTGGGAATCAGGGATATGAAAAATCATCACACAAAAATCAAAATCAGGACCTGTAATCTAACAAATATCTATAAAAACAACCTCAAATCATGTATTTCATGTTGATATAACAATTTCTTATTGAAATATTGATTTTAAACCAGGGAATAGTAATGTTTTGGATTAAAATGTATTCTTCCCAAGTATGGTCGCCACTATGTTATCGTTCAGTGTTTTTGAGGTTGTGGGAGTAAATACATTGGACAACATCAAACCACTTTTGAAGCTAGGATCTAGCCCTTCCAGCTTCAGAGAGGGCTCTATCTTTATCATTTAACTTTCTTTTTAAGTCAATTTTAGGCTAGTTATGATTATGCTTGGTTGTTTGTTTGAATTTGTTTGATTGGTTTGGTTGGTTGATCTGATCAAATTACTTTATTTCGATTGGGATATGGAGTCAAATAAAATTTCATGCTACACCAATAGCTCAAAGGCATAATCATAGGGCAATCTAGCTATATTTATTGGATCTTTAAATTAAATTATGGAATGGAGAAATGGTGTGCTTCAGCATGGATTGAAAAACATCTATGGATTTCTCAATCAAACTTTAGAAGAAAACATAAAGATTGTAAACACAATCCAAATAAGGTGTTCAAAAAAATATCTTATTTTTCACATCTCCTATTTTACAATTAGGTTTCAGATGCATAACATAAAGAGAACAGAATGAAAACACAATTATAGTAGGAAACAAATCACCAATATTTCGTAACACAAGTATACTGTGAAGAGTATTTTATTAATGTTGCTCCAGCAACGTGGATAGAGTACAATGCTTGATAGAAAGAGTTACAATGTTTAGGAACCAACCCTCAATGAGTGCTAAGTGAACTATTCAAAAATCATGAGAAATTAGTCAGTTACGACTACCTCTCATGGAAATGGTCATACGTGAATGACTTACTTAACGTAGTTGAATCCCAAAATGATATCTAACATAATGCACTGCGTAAACCCCCATATTTAAACATAATTTACAAAAAATATTACAATAAATGCCTCATTGACATGTCATCCTATTATTAACTTCAAACTAATAGAATCAAATAATGTGGCCAAACGAGATGAATCTGGTGAAGTGATATGGGCATCTGGCACTGCTTTGGTGGAGAACAGTTGCTGAGTGGCGACTATTCGGGTGTTGTGCTAGTGAAGTTGACATGTTATTTTATTCTTGGAATTCACACAACTTATCCCACTGCTCCTCATCTGGAATGGAAATTTTTGTTAGCTTGCAATATATCTCATCTACCTCAGTATACTGAGCAAAAGTGGGTTTTACTACAAAAATGTGTTTTATCTCATGTTGCTGATAACTTCATGAAAATCTATCCCTGTCATAGGATCTTTGGTGTGGGAAGACTTGGATGTATCCTTTCCAATGTCTTGAATCTTCTTCTTGTAATCTTCCCTGGTCATCAATTTGTCATTGATCACAAATAAAGAAGGCAGACATTTCTTGTTTAATTCTTCTATTCTAGTAAAAAACCTATTAACTCCTACCTCCAAAGTGTGACATTTCTATGTTAGCTGCACAACCAAGTTCTTCTTTGTCAGAACTTTCTTTACTTCTAAGATTGTTTATGTTCTGTCATCTACTCCCAAATCATGCAACTCATATCTATTTTTGGAATTGAGAAACTTTATGATACGGTTGGCTATGGCAGGAATTTCTCCCAATTCAACATTGATAGTGGAAATAGTTTGCTTGGCTTTCTCCATAAACTCTTTCTGTTAAAATATAATCTGGATACATGGCCAGATTTCATCTATTTCTTCAATGATATTATTCCATATAATTTCTTTAACTTGGGCCAATGTATAGCCAATACAGGACTAGGTTGTTGATTTCCTCCACATTTCTATCTGGGTTTGAGCTCTCCATAGCTCTGCTACATGGAAAGTATCAGTATTTGTCTTCTGAACTTGTAGAATATTGACTCGAGCCTGAAATATTTTGATTTCTTCAAGTTGGGGATACCTTTTCTTCACTACAGTTGCTAACTGATCTGAATCAACCCTTGTGCGTATTGTAGAAGATATAGCTATAGGAACGGTTATGATAGGCAGTGCTTCCAAAGGGAAAACAACCATTTTGGCATCTTTCTCCATTTCTTTGATTATCGTCTCCATCTCTATCTCCATTTGCTTCAACTATGCACTCTGCTCCATGATGAGCTTCATCATGTTTGCATTTTGTGTCTCTATTTCTTCAATGTCCTTGGCCAGAGGAACGTTTTTCATTGGTAACTTCAACTGCTTCGTTAATGGTGCCATGTCTATATTCTTTTTCCTTACAAGCTCTTCTACAAACATTGATGTTTGCAGGGTCATAACCTACTTTGATCACCAAGTCCTCCAAATCTTTGATCCTGGTGTCTTTGGCAAGTGTGTAGACCTTTTCCATCTTCAATTGTGATTGAACATTGGCTAATGTAACTTGGAATTTAGACAAACACGTAGCAGTGTTAGTGACAGTGGAAAAATTCATTTACCCAGTATGCTTGTGCATCTCCATTTGGTCAATGGGATGTATGTCTTTCACATTAAATTCAAATGTTGTCTTCTTGTAGTCTAGTGTTGCCTTGGTTTGGGGAATCTGTGATTGAAGGAATGCCATTTGCATTTTACCTTTCTCTTAATCAAAGGCGGACAGAAGCTTGCTTTGAGAAGTGGAAGTCTGCTTCCAGAACTGATTGTATGTGTTGATCTTCAAGGCCTCATTCCTCACTTTAATTTCCTTAAAAATGTCAAATATACTCTTTTCTACCTCCCCTGTGGTAGATGTGTTGGTCTGCATAACTTGTTGCTTATCTTGTGAAGTTGTGGAGGTAGTGGGAGACAGTGTGGTCTGTTCACCCACTAATGAGGAAACAAGTGGCTCGTTAGTGGTGATAATATTCTCCTGATCTAAATCCTTTCTTAGGATTAGTTTAGAACTGAGCTTGGCCTTCTTCCTATACATTATTTTGAAGCCTATACATTATACTCTTTTCTACCTCCCCTGTGGTAGATGTGTTGGTCTGCATAACTTGTTGCTTATCTTGTGAAGTTGTGGAGGTAGTGGGAGACAGTGTGGTCTGTTCACCCACTAATGAGGAAACAAGTGGCTCATTAGTGGTGATAATATTCTCCTGATCTAAATCCTTTCTTAGGATTAGTTTAGAACTGAGCTTGGCCTTCTTCCTATACATTATTTTGAAGCCTTCACTGAGGGTGACTCTTCTTCTCTACTTCTCCTTGTTGTTTTCACCTATGTGATATGAGTCTGTATTGTGGAGGATGAAAACACCTTCTCCTCAGCCTCTTGTAGGGTGTTATTAGTTCATTCTAGTTGGTTCTTGTAATTTTCTATCTCTGGTGTGGTTGTGTGGAAATAAAGAGCAGATTTACTCTCTACCCTTAACTTAGAGATGAGTTCTAAAGGATCATATGAACAGGTGAAACTAAGGCAGAACTGCATCTCTTTCAGTAACTTATCTGCTTCTTCCCCTACTACCATGTTGTTACAAATGAAAGGCCCTATTTGTGTTTTGATTTTGAATTGGGACTTCTTATTGGAAACTACAAAGTGGATCTCATCCATATTGAGCATTTTCCTAATTTATTCTAGAGAAAAAATCCTCATTGGGAGGAATTTTGGTAATTTGTAAGGGGCATGCTCACACCCAAATATCCTTAGTTCTATATAATACTGATAGAGGTGCCAATCCACTATCTAGACTTGGTATGATAGTTGCAAAAATTTCCTAATTTATTCACTGATTCTTGGCTCTGTTCTGCTACTTAAGAGACTGAGTGTTGGATGTACAAACATCTCTATGAACTATTTGTATGATAAGTCTCTTTGTTCCTTCATCACCAGTATAGTCTAGATGATGGCTGACTCTTGATTTCCTTCTTCATCCAGCTTTTTCAAGGCAAGTTTGAGGTTGTCTCCTTGATAATATAAGAACATATAAACTAACACAAAAGCATATTTGAATACTTCTTCAATCTAGAATTTGATAAAATGCTCATCGATAGAATCTACAAGAAATTGGCTAAAGTTAAACATGATGGAAGGCTTGGAATTTGCAGAGAAAATGGAAAGGAATACTATAATTGCCTCATCTAGCCATTGATCTGAATAATAGCCAAGTAGGTAAGAGATGATTGTGATAATTTTCTTGGCTCTCTCAGGGAAAATAGAGGATGGATAGGGAGGATTTCTTTTATGTAATGGGGCATCTTCAGTCAAGAATAGTTCAAGGGTTTTGTCTCTTCTAGCAAATTTCAGTTTCTGATGCAATTCAACATGTGCTTAATTGGAAAATGGAGTTTCATTTTCTACTGTAGGGAATTATATAATTTGGTCTATATCTTTAGGAGTGATAGTGAACAAAATTTCTCTAGTGGGGGAAATAATATCTCTTTCGCTAGGCAGATAACAAGCATGACACTTCATGACAAATTCAGGGGTGTTGTCTGTATGGGGAAAAATATAGCGGGGAAAATTTGATTCCCACAGTTGAATATCATTAGACTTATCTATATATTCCTCCTTGAGCCAGCAATACATCTCAAAAAGGTAAATTTCACAGAGAGTTTCATGGATCTTATAGTCTCTATCTGCTAAAAGGATGTGGTGAAAATCAATGGGAGGGTGGATTAGAAAACTAACAGGTTCTTCTGGTCCCTTGTCTTTTGGAGGCATGATTGGATAAAGTTGGGGATAGTGGTGAAATCTGGATTACAGGATTATAGTATGCAAATAGTGCTTCGAATTTGCAAAAAAAAACAGAGGTAATGGCCCAAAATTGAGTAAGCGGGCAATGTCCCCGGCTGGGTCAAATTGCTGGAGTTCAGTCTAGAAAACTTGTAACAGGATAAGGACAATGACATTGTGAAAATCAATAACCGATGAATGAATGAAAGGAAGGATTACATAACATTCTGGTTTTCCCGTTGAAGGTGGTGTGGGTCCGTTGAATTAACGGTTAAGCGAATTGGTTGCCTAACAGATTAATTTTAGAGGGAGCAAATGTGATTGGCAGGATCAACTGGCAAGTGACGTGTCGAAGGGTGAGTGGCAGGAGTGCAACAGATAGAGGAGTGGTATCGAGAGGCAGAGAAACCACTTTTTGGAGGGTGGGGAAGGTGGTTAATGGTTTTGCCTGAGGGGGGTGCAAAATCATCTGGTGTTGACACGATGTAGTGGGTGCGGTTTCGAATACACCCATTTCAGAACCCCCCCCAATGGTAAATTTCGAATGGTGAGGGGAGGAAGAAATGCACTGTGGGTCGTCGGATGTTGGGAGGTGGGCGTAGATGAAGGGAGAAGTGGCGGGGTGTTGAGGTGATGTGACAAGGCATATGGCGGGGTCGGGAAATATATTTAATGCATAGTGGGGAATCATTGCAGTGTATGGTGGGGTAATGAAATTTAGGAATAGGGGAGTGGATGAAAATATGAACGGAGGGGTGAATTGGGGTGTTAAAACTTAGGAATAGAGGATTAATATACCAAAAATTAATTGGTATATTAAACTTTAGAGTAAAACTTTAATCCTTTTCCTTTCTCTTCTGGACATGAAAATAATATTTGAAATTGATCTTAGAATAAAACTTTCATTCTTTTCCTCTAACCACCATAGTGTTTCTACCTACCCTTTCTCATTTCAATTTTTTTTCTAAGCTAACATTTTCTCTTCTTGTTTCGCAGGGTGCATTTAAACTGGGATACCAAATAATTTTTCTTTTATGAAAATCTACCTTATCCTATCACTTATTTCACCATTAACTCAGATTAAACTGTTGAGTCAATTTTATTTCTACCTAGATAATGATTTACCAAGATTAAACTATTTGGTGAATCTTCATTCACTAACCTATTAAACAGAAATTTAAATGTGTTCAATCATGATTAAATTGTATGATTTGAACAGAATTATAGTCATTGTGGCATTCAAGAACAATTTGCACAGAACCTTATTTGATAATGAATTAAATGAACTATCTTATAATTACTGGCACTTAGACTTGCAATACTTTCAGTCTTATTTTCTATTTTTTATTTTGTGGGGTTCATATTTCCTTTTTTCTTATCTATTTTTTTAACATGCCCTCTTTTCATTTTTGTTTTTCATATTTTTTGGAAATCATTTGAATATTGAAATTATGTACAATATGAAATCACAAATACAAAATACTCATTCACCTTGAGATGCTATAATTTATAGGACACTAACACACCCATCCACGGGCCAACTAAACCATAATATTTCTTGTATGAGATCACCCTTGATTTGGATTTAAAGCTCGAGGGAAAATTTTCTCAAAGAATTTACCCAAGACTCACTTGGGATATTGCTCAATTCTAGGACTCTCAATCTACAATCTAGGAGCTTTATTAGTTATATTTTGAAGGAAAGCACCGCAAGAGACTATATCCCACTATCCAGGTGGTTAATTAGCTTTACATACCAAACACTAAGTGGATTATAAGCTTCCTCAGTAAGAATATACTATTTTATCAACTCTTTTCAAGAAGCACCATACTGGTTTAGCTACCTTGCCTAGTGTTTTATCAACCTTACATAGTAAGCACTCATAGTTCAATCCTCCACTTAACCTCCCACTACCATTCATGTTTGGACACCACAATCTAGTGACCTATCGCATTAATGTAGGGGATCATACACCAAATTTCAGAGCAAAAATCTCAGTTATCAATCCCACTTTCTCTTTCACTCATGCTCTACATTCCCATTCTAATGTTCATAGAGAATATTCCTTTGGTGTTCTTGTTTTCCTCCTCCACCTAACCTTTACTCTCTTTCTTGATTTTTCTTGTGTCTTGTTTTCTTTGATGGCCCAAATCTCCTATGAGATGGCCTAGCTTCCATACACTCACATTGTGGAAACAAGAAAACATGGTATTTTCCTCTACCCAATCACTCATTTCTATTTATTAGGCGGTTGAGTGTTCTATTATGCCAACAAATACCATTCTTCCACTCATTCACTCCCCTTTAGATTTTGATCAATGCGTCCCTCGCTTTAGGCCAAAATTTCACATTTAATTATTTTATGATTGTAAACAATTTTTCATCTATCTATGGCCTCCATGACACCATTACATATTCATAATTTTAAATTTACAAACATAGGGCTTAGCATTGTGGGTGATACAAACCCCACCCCATTAAAGGGACATTGTCCTCGGGGTTACAGTAACTATAAAACAAAAGAACAAAAATAATTTTTATAACACAACTCTTTAATTCACCTAATCATTAAATAAAAATGGGTATAACACTCTTACTTGTTTTTCCATCTCCCTGGTGGCTTCTTTAGGTCCAAAATGCTTTCGTTGCACCTTGAGTTGTTCCAAATCTAGATTCTAGAGTGTAGCATGCCTCTGGTCAAATATGCACAATGGTTCTAGTTGGAAATATCCCTCAAGTTCCACCTATATCATGGACCAATCAACAATATGTTTAGTGTCATGTACAAACTTCTTAAGAAAAAAAATGTGAAAAACATCATGTGTTTTCATGGTGGGTTGTCAAGACAATCTATAAGCCATTGGCCCCACTCTTTCTAACATCTGAAATGGTCAATAAAATATGGGTGCCAACATAGCACAAGACCCCACCCTCAATGAGTTCTTCCTTGGCTTGATGTTGAGATACACATTCTCTCCTACTCAAAATTATTTGTGTATCCTCTATTGGTTTTCATCACTCATTGTCCTATCCTAGGTTGATTTTAATTTCTACGTGATATTAATTACTTCTTGTTCCATTTACTTCAGCATGTTATTTCCAAAAACTACTTTATTTACTAGGTCATCCAAGCTGATATGATTTTTACATTTTCAGCCAAATAATTCCTCAAAATGACTCATTCTTAGTGACTCTTCATCCCCATTATCGTATGCAAACTCCATTAATGGTAGGAATCTTCCAACTTCTTTAACTAATGCATGACATACATTCTCATCATATCCTCTATAGTTATGTTTACTCTTTATGTTTGGAAATATTCGTAAGGATGATATGTGGTACTAAAATCTAGTTGTGTTCCAAAAATAATAATTGATGCCTTCCAAACATTAGAGGTGAACTTTGCATCTTGATCTGAGATGATCCCTTAGGTACACCATGTAATGTGAATGTTTCTTTCATGAATATTTGAGCTATATCTATGGATTTGTGAGTGGAATAACAACTAAAAAATGAGTTGCCTCACTCAACTTCTCCACTATGACCATAAAGGTGTCATGTTGTTTGGATGTTTTTTGTAATCCTATAATGAATTCCATAGATATGATTTTCCACTTCTATTTCAAAATTTGGATTGGTTGCTGCAATCTTGTTGGGTTGCTACATTCTACTTTCACTTTTTGTCATTCTAGGAACTTGGCAAGGTATTAAAAAATTCCATTCTTCAATCTTGGAAAATAATACATTCTCCTTATGGTTGTTATCATTTCCTAATAACCAAGATGACCTAAGGTATCTTATGAAATTCATCCATGATGAGCATCCTTAAATCAACCTCGTAATGTACATGCTTTCTATCTCTAAATAGATGCCTACCATCAGTAATGAGCCTGTATTTCTTACTTATTGATCTCTCTACATCCTTTTGAAAATAGTCCTTCACTTGTTGGTAATGCTCATCATGTAGCATCAAATTTTTTATCCTTTCTTTGATAACAATTTCACAAGTGCTCATGGCTACAAAATGAGCCACTTGTAGACTTCTAATAAGTGCATATACTACCATATTTTCCTTTCCTTTGATGTTATTTATCTCAAAATTGAATTCATTGATCAAAGGCAGCCAGTTGTCTTATGTAGCATTTAGCTTGGGATGGTCAAATTGGTATCTCAACCCTCCATGGTTTGTCATGAACACAAAATTTCTTCCTAGAAAATAACGCCTCCACATTTTTAAGTTGTGCACTATTGCTACAAGCTCTAAATCATGGGTAAAATAGTTCTTCTCATGTTCATTTAGTTTTCTCAACTCATATAAAACAACATGTGCTTCTTGCATCGTGACTCCACCTAGTCCTTCCTTATAAGAATTGGTGCAAACTAGAAAGTCCTTCTCTAGATATGTTATTCTCAAATTAGGTGCATAGGTGAGTAATTTCTTCAGCTACTAAAAATTAGTTGCACACTCTGAGGTCCACTGAAATTTGACTCATTTCCTTTCCAAGGTTGTGATTCGATGTTTGATATTTGAAAATTTTTGAATCAACCATTGATAATATCCATCTAACCCAATGAAGGATCTGACCTCTTTGACATTTCAGGCAATGGGATACTCCATTATTGCCTTTATAGTTTTAGGGTGTACTACCACTCCTTTTCAAATCAAATTCCCCAAGTAGTGGACTTGTGTTTGGAGGAATTCACACCCCCTGCGTTTAGCATACAATTTATGCTTCCTCAACAATTGCAACATTTTCTTCATATGTTATTCATTCTCCTTCCTAGTTTCAAGTAAACCAAGTTGTCATCCACAATAATTGTTATACATGAAAATACCTCCTTATCACCTCAAAGGAGATTACTATGCTTTTGGTTGAAATACATCCTTTTACATCCCCTTTTTCTATACCTTGAGGACCATGTTATCCTAGTCTATAACACTATGTTTCTTCACATAACATGCATTACCAAATTTCCATTCAGTCACAAGGCAAAAATATCGAGTTAACTCACCTTGACACTCGCATTCACTTATGGAAAATTATATGTTGGATTTTGTTCACTTTATCCTCATCTAAAACTTTTTCCTAAACAAACAAAGCATACAAAAGAGGGAAAGATACATAAAGCATGCAGAATATTTTTCCTAAACATTAAAGCATCTAAAAAGTGGATAAAATCATTTTTACATGAGGAAACATCATCAACCCCAAAGCTTTTGTCCAATTTGAGCTAAGGAATAATTTGGTAATCTCTATAGCCTCCAATTGCCTATATATTGGAGGCTTGTCCATGGAGAAATGGATCAAAGTTCATTGTATTTTTATGGTATCAAGATCTTACTTGAGAGAGAGATATTTTGGAGATAGGAGTTGGAGGAGGTATTGTTACAACTACATCTATTGGTTCTAATCTCCTTCCTTTTTAATTAATAAAGATAGATCAATTGTTATTGATTCCTAGTTGTTGTTCATCCTTCATTCATTATGTCTGAATAATGATAATTTGGACATATGTCTTGTCATGATTTATTCAGTAATGTTTAGGTGTTCATTTATTATAGTTTTTATTGATCATATTACTATGTTGTGAAGGTTGTTGTGTTTTCCTATATGTGCAGTTTTAGCCTATGGATCTAGTCAGGAGAAATTTTCAACTACACTTGATCTAACTGAATAGTGGGCACCTGCCTATTCCACTTGGAACCCAACCATTGCTTCTTTCAGTTTCCATAATTGAGCTGAATTTACTATTTTTGGCAATTTTTTGCGTCCTAAACTTGAGCCATTGTGAGGCCCTAAACGATATTTTTTTGGAAAACAAGCAAACTGTTGGCTTGCGGTGGAGGTTTGTAGTTAAAATTTGTAGTAATTGGATATACCTTTCTAACAAGGCATCATACATGTTAAGTGAAGATCATATGCCAATGTTACAACCCCAGGAAGTTGATGTAGCAATTTATCCCAATGGGGCCCACAAATTGTTGACACTTCATCTCTTATGGTTAGGTTTTTGGACGTTTATGGTTTTCCATCATTTCTCAATAACAAATAGGCCATCGATACTCATTGTAACCTAGGTGAGAAGACATGTAACGACCACATCTCTTCTCAGAAATAAGCTACCATCGCTTGACCTAGTTTATGTCCATTCTGCATGTAAACAATTTTCAGTACTTTTTTATTAATGAATTGAAGTTCTCTTTTCATTGTATCTCTGTTTTTATGTTTATATCTATATTTCATTTCGTTCCTTTATAAATTAAGATTATTTGTATTAGAGCGGTCTTCTCTTTCTCTGATTTTCTATGCATGTCCCCAATGAAGTCATGCTATAAGGATTTGGGACTTGAACTGGTTGAGCCTTTGCAAGATCATCACTATTGACATCGATGACCTCTCATGGTGGAAGAAAAGAAAGATGAGAGAGAATGATATCGGTTGATGCCCATCGGTGGCACATCTTCATCCTGTAGCTATTTCAGAGGCGTCATCCCCTTCAAGGTACATTTCAAATTCGATATACCTATATTCAATGGTCAAATAGATGCGTATGTTATAGATAAATAGTTGAATTTGTTGGATGGTTTTTTTTTATTCCATAGTTTCTCTAATAGGGAATAGATTACTTTTTCACAACTTAAGGCCACCCCCCATGTCAAGGACTAGTGGGAAACTTACTATGAGAAAAGGTCCGAGGAACCCTCTCTGTTTAGAGCTACCCCTTCTTGGAACTCTTTCCGAGACGCTTTTCAGGAACAATACTACCCTGTGGGGAGCTATGAGGAAAAGTGCATACAATGGAACACATTACAGCCACAAAGGGACCAATATCTGCATGAGTTCATAAATATTTTTCACACTATACACAAAAGTTTTGGTATCAAAGACTTTAAGTTACATCTGGTGCTTAAGTATCGTGGTTTTCTACACAAATATATATGCTACAAAGAATGAAAAAAATAAACAAATGAAGTGCAACTTTGTATCTGTGAATCAGGAGCAGGGAAAGAGTAGCCGCAAACCACAGAATAAAGGAGAGATCCAAGATGGAGCAACCCAAGACAAACCATCGAAACCACAAGAAAATTATGGCATGATCACGAAGATAAAGAAGGACACACGAAAATGGTGTGAGTTCCAAAAGAACCCCAGTCACAACACAAATGAGTGTTGTGCTAAGTAGTCATTGGTGGCCAAGATGAAGTCTTCAATGTCTAATGCATTTTCTAATTCTAAGAAAAATCCCAAAAAGGGGAGTGCCAAGGGGAAGCAAATTATTAATGCAGAAACCATTGTCACCATTTCCACCACCAAGGTCAAGAAGACTAAGACAAAAGATCCACTCAAAGATGTGGGTGAAGGTTTTTCTGCTATAGTTTAGTGTCGATAATGGGAGCCAAAATAACATCAATGCAGCAGAGGTCATGAATTGTTTGGTCCAAGTGAACACACCACACCTGGAGTTATACACCATTAGCTAGCTCCACCAAGGATGATATCTCCACATCAACCAATAGTGTTGCCTTCCCTACAACATCAAGCCCTTCATGGATGAGGTATTGTGTGATGTTTCCCCTCTCAAACTTTATGATATATTATTAGTCCAACCATACTTTTGGAAGAATCATGTTGTATATGAGTCTAGGCATCACATTGTTATTATTACTTTGGGAAAAAAGTTATAGATGATACCGTAGGTAGCCCCACATACCACCATCTATTTGATCTCTGCTAAGAAATGAAGTAAGATCATGTCCTAGAATGGGACATTTTCTTTCTTTCTCATTTACTCTCAAAATAAGGCGAGGATAGTGGCCACATCCGTGGCCCCCGAGAAGGGTTCTCCCATGTTGCAGAAGTAAGTGGATAATGTCATGGAATAATATAGGGACATATTCTCCTCACCCATAGGGGTAAATTTTTACTGTTATGGGACATTTTCTTTCTTTCTCATTTACTCTCAAAGTAAGGGGAGGATAGTGGCCACATCCACGGCCCCCGAGAAGGGTTCTCCCATGCAGCAAAATCAAGTGGATAAGGTTATCAAATAATATAGGGACATCTTCTCCTCACCCACAGGGGTAACTTTGTACTGTTAATTCAAACATTCGATTGATATGAATCTTGGAGCACCTCTATCCAGTGGGTAGATATACAGCTGCTCCATTCTAGAAAATGGAGTAATGAAATAGCAGATCTAGGAGTTGCTGCAATAATGGAACACATGACCAACTTCCTCACCTTATGGCAACCTGATTATTCTGGTACAAAGCAAAGAGGGAACCTAGATGCTCTGCATTGATTATCCTGCGCTAAACCAAATCAATGTTAGGAACAAGTATCCAATCCCATAGATTGATGACCTTCTAGACTAGCCCAATGGGGTCAAGTATTTGAACAAAATTTATTTGAAGTATATTTATCACTAGGTTCCAATAAAACCCACATATATATGGAAGATGAACTTCATATCCAAGGAGGGCCTTTTCGGGTGGTTGGTCATGCCTTTTAGGTTGACAAATGCCCCTGCAAAGTTTGTGAGGCTAATGGATAAAATATTGCAGCACCAACTCATTCATGGTTGTATATTTGGACAAAATCCCCATCTTTAGGTAGCGCTGAGAAGAGCATCTACAACACATTCGACGAGTCCTTCAAACCCCATGGAAACAAAAACTGTGTGCCAACTTAGAGAATTGAACCTTTTGCATGAGCCAAATCCAATATCTCGGTTCCATCATTGATTAGCAAGGTGTGCATGTGGATCTGACTAAGATCCAAGTCATTTGAGATTGGCCAACCCCAACCACTCTAACAGAGCTTCATAGTTTTGTGGGCCTTTCCAATTTTTATTGGAGGTTCATGTAGATATTTCCTCATATCACTTAGCCTCATGAGTTAGGTTACCAAGGGTAGAGTGAAACCAAATTTTTTATGGTCTGAGTTCCAATATAAAGTGTTCATTGTGTTGAAGCGCTGCTTCTACATTACACCTGCACTCACATTACCAGACCCGCAACAATAATTTGAAATTGAGACAGACATCTCAAAAAATTATATTCATGCAATGCTCACCCAATAGGGGCATACTGTGGGCTATCAAGTGAGACACTTTCTGATACAATTCAGAAATACCCCACCTATGATAAAGAGATGTATTTTATTATGAAAACGTGTCAATAATGGAAACATTACATTTCGGGGAAGGAGACTATAACACCCTCCTCCCACATTTACCCAAGTTAGCTAGTCCACTTGGGTAAAAATGTGATGAGAGGATACTATGCTCTGATTCATCTCCCAATGTGAAATTAAGGAAGTGTAACTAACAAAACCAAACCAATCTAACCTTCCACACATGCTACAAAACCTTTAGAACCCAACCAACCCTTCCAGGTGACCAAACCCTGAGACAACTTTACATTTCATTAATCTGGACCCCCAGCCACCCCCACGACAAGCCATGCATGCAAATGAGGCCTTCCATTTTCTCCCAAAGAAAAGGAATGCCATCAACTATGGAATTTTTCAGCGAGTTATGAGCTAGTGACCCAAGATTCTCTACCACTTTTTCAGGGCCAAGACTTAGGCCACTGCCTAGAACTTCATGAAACTTTAAAAAATGGTAAAGTACATTGAAACAAAGGAGCTAATGTAAACACTTGATCAATTAATTGATTGTACCCCTACAAGCCATGAAAGGCATTTCGTCAAACATGTCACAAATATGTGATCGACAGCTCATAATGGTAAAGTACATTGAAACAAAGGAACTAATGTAAACACTTGATCAATGAATTGACTGTAGCCCTACTAGCCATGAAAGGAATTTCATCAAACATGTCACAAATATGTGACGGACAGCTCATAATAATAGATCTGACCATAGGGGTCTCATACTTATCTGATATTCATAAAGAATCATTGTTGCCTTATCATAATAACTACATTATAAGATATTAGGTCATATACTCATTGTACATTCATTTGCAAATAAAAACATGTTGAGAGCCATACATCATGTCTGTCATAAAACATACTCATAACCAACATATAACCAACAAAAATAACAAGGATATAACAACCATAAATTCCTCATATAAGCCAACACATTTACACATGAAATACCATAGAGAAGAAGCTATCATCAATGAATGCCAAAGTCAAACCAGGTGTGGGACTTCCATGAACCATCTGGCCATAAATTGTCTTAACCAAATCTTTCTTTCAACCAATCACCCCCATGCCATATTCCAAGCATGAATGTGGGACTCAAAACCAAACCAAACCAGGTTTCCTCAAAAATTTCCAAAATCCCCACCAGATCACCAAGCCCTAAACAGGTGTGGATTCCATCGGATTTATCCACCTACATAGTGAGGAATTTGCTTGTCTCCTATTCTCTAGGCTTTACCGTATATCCTGCCATACAACGGTTGAGGATTCCTAGGCCTAATCAAGACTCTACCCTTTAAGATTTACTATATATCTCATCTTTCATTGGTCAAGGATTCCCAGGCCTAATCGAGCGAACACACCTCTGAGATTTACCGTATATCCCACCATTCATGGATCAAGTATTCCTAGGCCCACCGAGGAACACAAAATTTGTCTTTACTAAAAACTCAATCTAGTCTAGGGATTCAGAGACCATGTTTTCTTCTTTTCAGAGACCACCTAACTCAATTTCAAAACCATCTGGTAATCCAGCTCAACCAAATACAATAGAACCCGTCACACCATGGCTTTTTAGAAAGGCTAAAAAACACTGTCACACTTGGAAAAACCCATGCCAATGACAACAGTAGAACCAAATACAAACATGCATGCCAAATATAGTAAGGAAATCACTCATGCAAATCGATACCTGTAAATAATCTTGCTATAGTTGTTATATGTTGCTCTTCCTTGCTTGATATTAGCTTCCTCTTTTCCTTCTTTTCTTTAATTGACCCAATGTTGAAGTGCTCTAAGGAAAATCTATGTCCAAGAGTGTGAGAGAGAGAGAACAGATAGAGAGCTCCAAAACGGAACTAACAAAATGTTCCAACTCATCCTAAAAATCATTTTTATCAATGAGGCCTTTATTTTCCTCAATTTTCCATTATTTTCCTTCATTTTCCTCCTCACATGCAACCTATGACCTTTCACTTGACTCCTTTCCTAATTTCCATTATTTTCATAAATAAATAGCCACAAATTCCATGTTCCTTTCCAAAGAATTTTCCATTTACTTTGCCAATTTCCCTTAGCCATAATAAACCAAACGAACACCCGCACTAGGATTATTTTCCCAACATTCATCTTGGAATATGTGTCCCATGACCTTAGTTATTATTTCTCCTTTATTAACTTTATTACATGGAATTTTGACAAGGCTTGTTATAGAACCCCCCCTTGGGGGAAAACCATCCTCAGTGTTCAATGAAACCTACAACCAACAAGATTGCTGAGAATAAAAACATACATCCCATGGAGCTATATATCTTAGATCAATGCAGTATTTAGAATGATCAACCTGCTGAGAAGCAAACCATCATGACACACCCACACTAGGATGTTTTTCCCAACATTCATATTGGAATACATGTCCTATGACCTTGCTTATTATTTTTCGTTTATTAACTTTATTACATGCAATTTTAATAGGGTTTGTTACAGAACCCCCCACCCCCTTGGGGGAACAACATCCTCATTGTTCAATGACACATACAACCAACATGATTGTTGATAAGAAAAACATACTTCCCATGGAGATGTATAAATTAGATCAATGCAATATTTAGAATGATCAACCTACTAAGAAGCAAACCATCATGACACATACAAACTTGACACCCATACCACTTATTGGAGCTTTCTAACATAGCTTATGGTGGTATTTACATCCATATACATATGTAAATATACCAAAAACATCATACCAAAACATATACCAAAAACATTCTCTCAACCAGCGAATAGAGAAGGATACATAGCCTACATCTAATATTCTATCTCCCGTGTAGCTTCATTGGGCCCAAAGTGCTTCCACTGGACTTTAACCTGCATGATTGCTCAGTTTTGAAGCATGAATATATTTATCTGCAATATACAGTGAGGTTTCAACCGGAATTCTCCATCTGGCTTCACCTGTAATACAGACCAGTAAATAACATGATCAACATTTTTAACATACTTCTCAACCAAGGACAGATGGAAAACATCATGGAATTTCAATGTCAGAGGGAGTGTAATTCAATAATATACTAGTCCAATCCTTTCAAGAATATTGAAAGGTCCACAAAACTGAGGTGCAAGTTTGGCACATGTTCCAATCCTCAAGGATGTGTTCTTCAACTTGATGCAAAAGTAAACATATTCCCCAACTTGAAACTCCTTAAACAACCTACTCTGATATGCATAAATTTTCTTATTGTCCTGTTTTTCCTTTAGATTCTTCTTGATGTCGTGCATTTCTTCTTCCATCTCTTCCAACATGTTTGGTCGTACTAATACCATATTCATTGGATTACTCCAACTGATGGAAGTATTACAATTCTTCCCATATAGTGCCTAAATGAGTCATCCTCAGTGACTCATGATACATATTGTTATAAGCAAACTCAACCAACAGAAGGTACTCCTCCCATATCCTCAGCTGATCCATCACAAACATCCTCAACATTTCCTCCAATATCTTATTAACCCTCTTTGTCTATCGATCTGTCTACGAATGATAGGTTGTGTTGAAGGCTAACTTTATCCCCAAACTTACAAAAAACTCCTTCCAAAACTTGGAAGTGAACTTAGCATCCTTATCTGACACAACATTCATTGGAACACTATGTAGCCTTACAACATCTTTGATGAATACATGTGCCACATCACTATATGAATACGTAGACTTCACTAGGATGAAGTGTGACACCTTTGTTAACCTATCCACCACAACCATGATGGAATCACGTTGTGTAGATTTACTTGGAAAACCTATGAATATGTCAATGGAAATGATCTCCAACTTCCACTCTGGAATTAGAAGTAGTCCACCTAGATTCTTACATTATGCTTTTACCTGTTAACAATCCAAACATATAGACACAAAATTTGCCACGTCCTTCTTAATATTTGGCCAATGATAAAAGCTCTTCACTATTGCCAATGTCTTATGGTATCTTGGGTGACGTGACTACAATTTTGCATGAAATTCCCTCAAGATAAGCTTCTTTAGCTCATAATTGTTCTAGAACATATATCATGTCTCTAAATCTGACCAAACCATTTTTTGTAAGATTATAGTCCACATCCTGACCACATGTCCCCTGTTGTAACCTATGCATAAGCTCCATATACCTACCATCCTATTGTATTTCTTCTAAAATCCAATCTTGTAAGTTTGTCCCCTAAGAACTCATAGCTGCAAAAATGTGATTCACCTATACTCTCCTACTAAGATCGTCTGCAACCTTTTTCTCCTTACCCTTGATGTACCTGACCTCAAAATCAAACTTACTAATCATGGCCAACCATATAGCTTGTCTGGCATTCAAATTTAGTTGGTCAAATATATACCTCAATCCACTATGATCTCTCATTAATACAAACCTCCTACCAAGAAGATAGTGCATCCACATATTCAATGCATGGATGATCATTCCCAACTCAAGATCATGTTTCAGATAATTTTTTTCATTCTCATTTAGTTTATGTGACTCATATCACACTCCTGCTCTTCCTAAATCAAGTATCCACCAAGTCCTATCTTGCAAGCATCTTTACACACCACAAACTCTTTGTCTAGATCTGCAATCTTTGACACCGAAGCATTTGTCAACAACTACTTCAATTGCTCAAAACTTGTTGCACATCCCTTTATCCATTCAAATTTGTTACCTTCTCTCTGTATTGACATAATAGGATATGTAGTATGAGAGGAATTCCTCATGAACCTCGTATAATAAACTACTAGCCCCATGAATGATCTTACCTCATCCACATTTCTAGGAGATTCCCACTCCATGATAGCCCTTATCTTCTCTAGATCCACTGATACGCCTTCCTTCGAAATAACATGTCATGAGTAATGTACTTCTATCCAAAAGAAACTACATTTACTAAGCTTAGCATACAATTGATGCTCTTTTAGCAATCTCAATACTATTGCTAAGTGTTCAACATGTTCTTCCTCATTTTTAGAATCTATCAAGATGTCATCAATGAATGCAATAAAAAACTTGCCGAGATAAGGGCGCAGCACACTATTAATCAAGCACATAAAGGTAGTTGGAGCATTAGTCAAACCAAATGGAACTACAGCAAATTCATAATACCCATACTTGGCGGTGAGATCTGGTATTTCACCAAGAGCGTTGCAACTCTGAGAGGATCCTCAACTTTGTTTATCAACCCAGGTTCGTACAAACTTCAAGGTGATAGTGCTATATACACAGTAGATGGAATCATACTCATGCCACCCTCAACTAGGTCATTTGATCGTTAGGAGTCCAAGACCATTATTCTACTGAAATAAAGGGGATTAACTACTGAAAGCATAATTCAAAAGCTAGTCCTAGTGCAGAGAAAGTAAATTTTTTTCAACTTTAACTTATGAATGTTGTCAACTTGTAAATTAATGAAAGATCACAATAATTATATTGTCTACAGATAGGAAACAACCCTAATTGCAGTAAAAAATATAGCTGTTGTATTCACTTGAAAACATAATATTATCTTAGAAATTCACAACTCAAGAATTCAAGCATCATTTATCTAACTCACACGTAGATTAAGTAATGTCCTAATTGCCAAATCTGTAATGAAGAAAATAATGTTATTTTCTCTTGCAGTAAAGGAAAAGGAATGGAAGGAATGGCCTAGGTGGTACCTCTTATCATAGATTCAAATCTAAGGGGTCATTCTACACCTAAACTAAGCTACACTAGCATTACAGGTCAAAATAGGTGCAAAACAAGCTGCTACAGGTGTGCTATAGAAAGTCTTGAAATGCCACATGAAGTTTGCCGAGAGGGTTTGGAGGGTAAGGATGATGCGATAAAGTGATTAAAATATGTATGAAGGTTGTGGGAAATGTATGGAATGTGACGAACACCCCTAGACAAACCCAACACTTTGAGAAGGCCAGCTTTGGGCTAAGACAGTTGCTGATGATGACCTAAAAACATAGATCAAGAACATTGGTTGGAATTCATCAAAAGAGAGTGGACAAGTCCCGAATGGTTGTAAGAAGATTTGTTGCATGCAGATCCAACAGTCCTGCAACATCACATGCACATGTTCTTCTTTTCATTTGCAGAATATTACAATCAATGGTGGAAAAGATGAGTTGAATTTGGAAATTATCTAACTGATGCTAAGAACTTGATCTATGAAATGAATTAACTTCTAAGATACAACAACCAGGTGTGAAGAAAGATAAAAAAATGTAGACTTTTCTAAGAAATCACACAATGTTTTTCGACTGTGATGACAATCCTCGAATCATGCTTCCATGAGAGAGATGTGACAGAGACCACAACATAGATTTTTTGAGGAACTATACTCTCCTGAAATGCAACAACTAATAAAACATTATAAGCTAAAATAAGTATAAATGCATAAGAGGGATCTAAGCTACTAGGGTTGGGCCCAAATCCAAGAGCTTAAACCCTCTAGACTAACTCAGTGGTGGATCAAAATCAAACTTCTCATTATCAATCTAGAAATGTCAAATACATCATAACAAATAGCAGCCACAAGTGCTTGAGCTCAATAGGCTCTTAGCTACAACAAAAATTAGAATCCTAATAAGTTCCTCAGCATGTCTATTTATACAAAAGGGTAGCTAACAACAGCTCCCTAGAAAATAGAGATGTTTGTCTCCCAAACTAGAGAAAGCTGGATCTATATCTTCTTTGAACTACATTGGCTTGGCTGCCAATGAGCTTGAGTTGATTGGAGATATAATGGTGATATTTGACTAATTGGAGGAGTTAAGGAGGTGTAAAACCTCCTATAATCTCTCGTTCCTATCTACTCCGAGTTCTTTCACTCAAATGATCTCAAAATTAATCTAGTTCCTGAATTTAGGACATATTAGGCCACATGAGCTAGTAGCACATCTTTAACTTCTCACACTAAGCATAATATAACAAATTTTGTAAACAATTATGAGAAATAGATGATTTTAGTGCAAGAGGATGGCATTGTGACCCTTATGATATACCTATTTATGAGCCTCATCATCACCCCCCTACTGAAATTGTTGCTCATTGTCTAAGAAACTCAGTCATCAATGAATTCTCCATGGCCCTAAACTCTCAGACAAGAGACAATGTTACCACTATTATGAGGGGATTAGTTATTTCAGTGAGTCCTTAACTAATTAGTAGGGATATAACCCTTCCCCTAGGGATCCAATGGAGAAGAGAAGACAAGACCAACAATGACATTGCCAAAAATAACTTCTTCATTTCCGATGAAAAACCTATTGAAGACAAAGATGGAGTTAGGATGGAAAGCCTACACTATCCCTGGGATGAGGTGGCCTACCATATCCTAAAATATATCTCTTGTGAAGGAAAGTTGAGTGTAGTCTATGGCTACCATTTTAGATTAATCCATGAAGTAGGGTTTCAAGTAGATTTGTCTCAATCCTAAAGACCCAATGTACAATATTTACTCCTACAGTCCACTAGGGACATGTGCCAAAATATGAGAGAGGGTAAGCACCAACACGTATGCCACCATGGCCACATCAAACGAATATTGGTATATGCTTTGAATAAGGTAAGGATCCATGTCCTCTAGTCCAAATTCATGGATATGGATAGAGAGACATTCATATAGATTCAAACCCTCACACCGGGTGAGACTCCATCCTCTAGTGCTAGAGGAAGAGAGGGGAAAGAAGAAGAAGAAGAGGTGGAGAAATAAAGGGAAGGAGAAGAAGAGGCAGAGGCAGAGGAGGAGAGAGATACAGAGGTAGGGAAAACATATGAAGACCTAGAGGCAGAAGTAGATAAGGAGCAACATGAAGAAGAAGAGGAGGAGCAACATGAAAAACGAAGCCTTGAGAAAACTGTTGCATCTAGATAAGAAGGGGTATCCCCAGAGAAAACAAGTTTGTCTCTAGGAAATAGTGAAAAAGAGGTAGTTTCCACCTTAGCTACCTTGAGCACACTAGTCAAACCCAAGAAGAAAGGAAAAGGAAAACTCCCCTCTATTTTAAAGCCGGGAAAAGAACCAAGATTAAGTAAGGAAGGCCTCAAACTCCCACAAAGGCCCCTATCACAATTGAATATTCCCCATGTAAAAAATAGGAGGTAGGGCCCACTAAAAGGAAAGTTGAGGAGGTCACCTCCCTAGAAACCATATCAAAGACTCCTATAGCAGATGTAAGGAGGACCATCACTAGATCAAAATCCTTTAAACAGCCCAAGGCACCTACCACACTCTAACAAAAAGGGAAAGGGAAGCTACAGGAGAAACAAAGCATGCTACAGGAAAATCAGAGTGTGCTACAGGAAGAAAAATGGTGCGACACGAAGAGAAAATTAAACAGGAGGGGGAATATTCCCCAAATATATTTTATAAGGATTTCCCATAGCTACAGGAGCCTAGTCCACACCCTAGTTTGAATTCCTATTATAAATTCATTGAAGTAGGGAGAGTTATTCCACAAAAATTTTCAATCCCACTTTTATTTGAACTTGAAGCAGAAAAAGAAAGAATCCACAGATGAATGCAGATTGCTAAATCCAAAAAGGTGGAATATGTGGGCATCATGGAAGAGAAGGTCCTTGCAATGGGAAAATAGTTAAGTGATTTAAGGGAGAAAGAGTCCACAATGAGAGAACAATTTCATATAGAAAATAGATGATTGAGGAAGAAATTGCAAAAGAAGGAAACCCAACTAGACACAATGGCAAGCCTCTACATGGAGGCACTACAGTGCAGACAACCATCCAAGTCTTATGCACTCTTTCTCAAAGAGTAGTGGATGCAGTTCCAAATCAAGACCTTATCACAACATGTATCCATGCCATTTCAGGACTACAAACAATTCATTGAATTGTGTGACCAAAGTAGCATAGAACACAAAGCCAAATTGGTTAAATTCTACATGCATAACCTCACCTTGACTTATATGAATGTTTGGGATCCCAATGAAAAGTTGGGGGACTTGTAACTAATGGTCCTTGCATCTTGGATGATTCATGAGGATGTCATAGCTAAGGAGGTAAATAAATTATTGGAAAAGGAAGAAAAATAACCACTCTATATCAAGGCAGAGAAAATAATTCCAATGGTTGTAATTAGTACTCACAACATAATCTCCAATCATGTTGATCAATAACCTCAATACCTTTCCACCCAAGAGCAGGCCATCTCACATTTTGAATACACACTAAGGTTGTTTCTACATGGATTAATGCACATTGTATGGAAGATGAAGAAACCCTCAAGGGTCTTCCCAGGACCCTTGGCAGACTGTAAGATTATCTGCAACTATCACAAAGATACATGCATGTCCATATTCAACAACTAATTATCAAAGCAAGATGGATTCATTACCTTGAGCCTTCGTGTAGAGTTGCTAGAGAGCACAATGCAGCTAGGTGGAAGTTCGGTGGGCCGACTCCAGATCAAGTCCTACACATAGAAAAGACAAGCGTAATCACAACCTAAAACCTTGATAATCAATGCATAAATATACAAAAGACATCTAGTTGCACATAACTAAGCCACTCATATTAAAATACATTGAATAAACATATAAATGAATTATAGTACCAACATCACGTAGTGGACAATACAACTGCAGTTCAATATTAATGTCAAAAGAGTGATTACAACCATCGGTTGCATTAGCCTTCCCTTACCCCTCCAGCTCCTCTCTCTCTCTCCCTTCTTACCAACTTATTATGCTTAAGTCTGAGACTCTGCTCGACAACAAGTAAGCTATCTTTTCAAATGATCTAACCCCTTTCGCAATAGCCCTCGCTCTGCTTATGTAGCATGTGAGGTTAGGGTTTCCAAGTTTATCCATGAGTTCCTTTAGGTAGAAGCAATGATGTTGCCATTATTTTGAGCTCTTTCCCATTTTCATACTCCATTAGGATTAGTAATCCCCCAAATAGGTTGAACCTTGATGCTTCCTTGCTTTTCTGAGTTGATTTAGGAGAGAATATAGGGATATTTCTTAGTCAATCCGTTCCTTTGACCCTTAGAAGTTCATTAGGTTTTACTAACGATGTCCCCAAGGTAACAAGTAGAGTTACGTAGGTCACCAACGCACCCTTAGGCTTGCTAAGAAGCTTTATAAAGCAAGTTTCTAGTGTATAGGCAGCATTAGCTTGGAAACAACGCTTATGAACTTGGTCATTGCTTCAGTCATCATGTCTTTCCCCTCTGAGCTGATAAGGAGGTAATTTTACTCTATAAGAGATGCCCCCTAAAGTGTGAGATCAAAGGATGCAACGATGGCCGAAATACTTTATACATAACTGTTCTATTCCTTATTGACAAAAAGAGAGAGAGGATCAGAGATTCAGGTGGTACGGGAAACCTGATACAACAAATATATAAAACAACTGAAATCATGTCCTGAGTCAGGAATTCCCACACTCAGTAGCTATGTCAGGGTGAGTTTCTCAATGAAGAGATATGACAAGTTTAGCCATTAATAAGAACAATGCAGATCCGGTGTCATAATAGGATCATTTCGATGAGCTGTCTCCAAAAAACAATATACGCAACTTGGGAGAGGAAACAAGGCTGAGTGATGGAAGCCTATACCCAAGGTCTTGATTTCTACTTC
Source organism: Pinus taeda (assembly GCA_000404065.3). Taxonomy (NCBI): domain Eukaryota; kingdom Viridiplantae; phylum Streptophyta; class Pinopsida; order Pinales; family Pinaceae; genus Pinus; species Pinus taeda. The sequence continues at coordinate 181,334 of APFE030909275.1, read as the reverse complement.
ACCAAGAAGAATAGATCGATACATGTGAATATATGCATTGATGACAAACATGCATGAAATCATCTGTTTACTAGCCAATAATGGAGACCATTAACAAATGCAAGGAAGGCCACCAATAATGGTGATGGTCTCCAAGATGCATAGTACAATCTAGCGAGTGTGAAAACTGTTTTTGTCATCAAAGACTCATACAATCGTTTAACCAAGAGCCAATAATGAGAGCCCTGATCAAACACAAGATGACCTGCCACTAATGTCTGCAAGTACTAAGGTACTGAAGTGTTTTTGGATCGTCTTCCTAGATAGAGTGTTGAAGTCGATAGGAAGAGACCTGTCGAAATGTAGGCATAAATGTGTCCTACATCAATCGACACGAAATGGGACAAGAATGATTTTTTTTTTGAGGAATCTTTGAGGATGAGATCAAAATGATAGAGGGCGTGATGAAATAATATTCTTGATGGGTTGATGGAGGAAATAGAAGAAAAAAGGTTTTCCCTTGAACAATATAAGGCACGAACATCAAGGTATATAGGCTAACTCATAGGATGGTAAGATTCATATTGAGAGGCTATCACAAGGAAAGTTTATCTGAGGAAGTGACATGTTCAACGGAACGACTGCTGCAAAAACATGCTTTCAAATACTGAACACAGTAATATTGTCTACTTTCCCCATCTGATTAGTTTAGTGAGTCGAGACGGGTAAACTCATCGATATTTTCATATTTTAAGAGTCTAAAAAGGACTGCAAAAAGAGATATTCTATGCCCTATCTGATTAGTTCAATGATTCTAGACAGAGGAACTCGTTGATCTTTTCTTGTTTTAAGAGTCTGAAAGGATCATAAAAAAGAGCGACTCTACTTCACATCTATGTAATTTAGTGAGTCCAGATGAGATAATTTGGTGGTTTTTCATATTTAGAGAGTATGAAAAGATCATAAAGAATGACTCCATGGTGGTCCCTTTGTCATAGTTGTTAACTGGGTACGACAAAGGTTTAATAGTATACCTGGATCGGTTACTTTTCCTTGAGTTAATATATTGAGTCTATATAAAGAGAAACCTATTCTCAATAGATGTTGACCTCATTTTGTTACGAGTACGAGGAGATAGACTAAACTTGATATTCGTTGTGAATTTTTAATGAGTCACGCGACGACAAACTCAATACCTTCATCAAATTTTAAGAAGTCAAATGAAGAAAACTCAAAGTATCTTTTTCAGTTTAGTGAGAAAGGAAAAAGAGGTAAAAGAATTGCTCATTCCTTCTTCGTAGATTTAGCGAGCCTAAAGAAGGGAAAAAACTCGGGGATTTTTCAATTTAAGAGTGAGAAATGGTCCCAAGAAAGCAAGTGCTCATATTGTTGTCGTGGATTTGTAACAAGTTTGGTGACGAAAACTCGAGAATTTTTAATTTAATGAGCAAGAAAAGTAACTAAAAGAATGCTCAAATCTTCTTCATAAGTGTTTAACAAGTCTGAAGAAGGAACTTGGGATTTTTTTTCAGTTTTATGAATGACAAAAAAGCGCCTAAAAAGAATGCTCAAGTGATCTTTTTCAGTATAATGAGCTAGAAAAAGAGAAAAAAATAGTTGCTCAGATCGTCATTGTAGGTGTTTAACAAGCCCAATGATGAAAAACTTTGGGATTTTTTTATTTAAGAGTGATAAAATATCCCATAAAATAAAGCGCTCATTGAGAATTCCATGCGGCGATTGTTGCGATTCATTCATAAAAGTGTTTTCATAAAAAAAGTGAAAAAAAAAAGAGCAGCAATCTATGTCAATATGGGGTCATGCATGATAAAAAAATCATGGGGAATGGACTACTTCTTCTTTAATGACTTCAATTAAGATAAGTCATGTTTCCAAAATAAATATAAGAGAATTCTTGAGCTTTCACATTCACCATTTTTACTATTTGAGAGCTGTGAGAGTGTTCTGGAGCCAAAGAGGAGCAGATTGTCCACAGACAATTGCGGGAGATTCGGGTGACGACGTGCCGTCAATCCCATGTAGATGCCAAAACCTTAATCTTTGCTTTACTTAAACTTTTTTTTAATCAATTTCTAGGTCGTATTTTTGCAAATCTAGGGAGCCCTAATTCAGTTGTTGCGCCTTAACGTCCTCTAGTAGGCCTGTAGGGAGCGTTAAATGCCCTTTACGACCTGTTGGAGGGCGTTAATCCTCCCTATGTACTACTAGGGGGAGCGTTAAAGAATCAGGGTGCATTTTGAAACCCCATGCCGCAATTTTAGAATTTTTTTTTTCCCATTTTCACTAATTTTTGGGTTGGTTTGCACAAGTTTTGAGCCATTATGACTAGCCTATGGAGAGAACGGGTCCATGATGGACATTAATTGCTGATGCGAAATGATCCTTCATGCATATTTGAATTGTTCCAATGTGGTTTGATGAAGTATGCGAATTTGGACTCAATGAGACGACAAGAGGACTTGTTGAGATGGATTATCCAGCGTTGGGATGAACATGAGCAGGTGTTCAAGATTGGAGATCATGAGTTGGCCATTGACCGCGATGATATTTACTTTTTGACTAGTTTTTTGTGCTGAGGATCACAAGCAAACCTAACCAGGGGTAGGCCTGATCCTCGATCCACCCTAGAGTTGCTTCAATCTTAATGTATCCCTGAGAGTGGACTCGTGAGCAACAGAGTCCCCATAGAGAGGATTAGATCCAGATCTATGAGGGCCATTTTATGGTTGATTGTGCATTTGGAAGAGTCAAAGAGTCCCCACATTGAAACAAAGGCCCAACGATTGCTTGCAGTTGACTATGTCTAGAGTCAGATGTTCAACCGGTGTGAAGTAGTGCTTCGTCAATTGAAGGCAGAATTGACCGCATGCAAGACTCAAACCCAACAGAGTTTTGTGTATGGCACTCTCATTGTCTCATTCATACTTGAGTGGGTACCTGTTATGTGCCCGAGGATAAGCTTAGGTATTTCTGATCCAAGGGAGCTGTGATAGGGGCGATGGGCATCACTTTATCCTCACACAGGAGGAGGACCTATCTAACATTTTTCAAGGAAGAGTTCTTCGAGTGGCTTCGTGGCCAGATTGTGATGATTGACGACTATGCCTATGAGGGCGTGGACTTCACTGGAAACCCTGACTTGATACTGCCTACCAAGATGAACTAGGTTCCTCAACGTAAGAATGATTTTTTAGAGTACTTAAAGTATTTTTAAGCTTTTGAATATTTATGTTATGTTTTTGTTGATCTTATGGGTGAATAGGTACTAACATGAAGCTTTTTACTTGACACAAATGTGGTGGCAGTATGACCTGCAAGCGAACCTCACCACATGAGGCAGGGAGGCCAAATACCTATTGGGGGGGTGATTCTGACAGTCTTCGTGAGGTTCTGAGGAACTTGGAGGGCTTGAGCATGGGTGTATCCCCCCTTCCTATGAGGGAGATCCCTGTTGATATGTAACGACACACAATCAATGTGTCTGAGCAGTTTCTGGTTCCTCTTCGGAGGATATCTAGAGTAGTGTTATCATTTCATGAGCAGTAGGCTCTATTACGAGGCGCTTTGGCATAGCTAGTGGGTGTTTATAGCTAGGCTTAGTAGCCATTTTCTACTTAAAACACCCAATTTTGGTATTTTATAATGTAAATGTCTTTTAAGTGTTTTTTGTAAATTTTTAACTGTGTAAATATTTACTTTTCATACATGTATCTATAGTGAATGAGACAGATGCCAATCTGACACATAGTTTTCCAATGAATCAACAACTGTATTAAATTCTCTAGGAATGTGTTCATATGTGATAACTTCAAATTGATGTTCCAAGAGTCGTACCCTTAAATAATGACATAACAAGGTTGGATTACGAATGTGATAATGATTCGTTAATTGCATAACAACAAGATGAGAGTTTAACCTGACCACCAGACTGGAGATGTCTCTTGATGATGCTTCATTGAGAATTGAAATGATGGACATGTACTCAGCAATTTTGTTGGTGGCAGTACCATGAAAGACTCCCCCAGAACAAAATAGTTCTGACTGAGGTGTGTAAAGGACCCAAGAAGCTATTGCAATGTGCCATGTGTGATGACTAGCACCATCCGCGTATCCTACGTATGCTAAGGGTAATAAAAGCATATGCATTACGAGAAATATGTATGAGACAAATACTTCAATAAATACAAAAAAATCCAATCACATCAAAAAGGAAGCAAAAACTTATAAATACATAAAATTACAAAGGACATGCTTAGTGCAATACTAGGCATAATACATTTTCAGATAGAGCCCATTTTGGGGCTCAGTGAGTAGGACTCTTTCCCAGTCCTGAAGTTCGTATGCCCCTTTCGAGAGGGCTTTTTTGACGATATATGGCCCAAGCCATAAGGGTTGAAGCATTCTTGCCCCCAAGAGGTCATGTTTTTTATCGTAGAGTAAAACAAGATCTCCCTCTTGGTAAGAATGAGGCTTGACCTTTTTTTCGTACTAGGCTTTCACCCGGCACTTGTGGGCCTCGAGTGCTAATTCAACATCTTCACGGGTTTCATATAGTTGATTTAGGTATAACAGGTGCTCTTCCTCGGCAGTAGTGCTGGGAACGAGTTCAAAGACGATTTGTAAGGAAGGAATCTGACACTCAATTGGTAAAACTACTTCCAATCCATAATCCAGTTGAAAAGGTGCGAAGCCTGTAGCAGTCTTAACTGAAGTTCGGGATGCCCATAGCATAGGATATAAAATTCAATGCTAGTGGGTTTTAGGATTCCCTACTAAACTATAGATCATGGTTTTTAAGATGCCATTGATGGCCTATACTTGACCATTAGCTTGGGGGTAGTAGGAGGATGATTCATCCTAGTGAAAACCAAGCAGCGATGTTAAGTCAGACATCATGTGATTCTAAAAATGAGACCCATGGTCTGTAAAGATGGTGTGGGGCACACCGAAGCGACAGATGACCTGATTAAATAGGAATAGTGTTGCAGTTTCGCCATCGACCTAGAAGGTGGGAAGGGCTTCATCCCATTTCATGAAATAGTCCACAACTACAATAATATAGTTGTGGCTCGCAGAGGAAATGAGGTTGCAAGGTACGAAGCCTATCCCGCATTTAGAAAAGGGGCTAACGGAGATAACCGGGTGTAGTAGGGATGGAGGAGCGCGCATTTTCTTTGTAAACACATGACAAGGATGGCATTGTCAGATAGACTTGATGCAATCTTTGAATAAGGTTTGCCAGTAGTAGCCTGCATGTAAAATTTTATGTGCAGTAGATATGCCAGAAAGATGACCGCCACATGCCCCAGAATAGCAGTCATTTAAAACATGTTTCGCCTCTTCATGAGTGAGGCAACGTTCAGGAAAAGTATCCACACCACAACGATATAATGTATCATTAAGCACTAAATAATGTCGTGCTTGGTGGTAGATGTGATGAGGGTCACCTGATTCTAGCTCAAGGTAGAACCATTGCGCTTGGAGGTAGACAAGAATGTCACCATACCAAGGGTTAGTTGTGTCGATAAGATAGATGGCTTCATCTAGAAGAGGATCGTGGGCTATCTCATTAGGATCGATAATGGGAAGATCAAACCAAAAGTTCAAATCAAATTGTTGGAGGATCACAATCCATTTTGAATATTTCCCTCCAATTACTTGATGAGAGAAAATGTGTCTCATGGGATTCTCCAAGGCGATGGCAATCGTCTGTCGTAGCAGTATGTAATGTCGAAAGCCATTGACAACAAAGACAACTGCCAAGGACAACTCTTCCACATGTGAATATTTGTGTCTGGACCCATCCAGGCCTTTCAACAGATAATATATCACATGTTCACTCCAGTCATCATGAGTTTGAACCAGGACCATTCCTAGAGAGGATGGTGAGGCTGCCAGGTATAGAAGAAAGTTGCATCCATAATTGGGAGCGCTAAGGAGTGGGGCTAACATAAGCGCCTTTTTAAAGGCATCAAATGATCATTGAGCTTGATCATCCCATAGATATGGCACTCCCTTCTTAAGTAGGCACATAAAGCCTTTCGTCAACTCAGCATAGTTTACGATGAACCATTGTAAAAAGTTTTCTTTTCCTTGCAAATGTTGGAGCTACAGAATGGATTGTGGTTCGGGAAATTGAGTAATTTCCTTTACCTTATTGGGATCAACCCTAATCCCATACTTGGAGACAATGAATCCAAGTAAGTGTCTAGACTCGACAAAGAAAACACATTTATGTGGATTCAGACATATGTTATATAACCGACACCTAAGAAAGATAGCTCTTAAATAATCTAGGTGTTGCGCTTGCTGCTTGGAATGCGCTGGAAGGTCATCCAAGTAAGCTTGAATGATATGCCTGATATCATGAAATGCATAGTCCATGGCCCTTTGAAATGTTGCTCCAACATTCTTTAAACCAAATGGGAATTTTCAATAGGCAAAGATTCCCCATGGGTAAACGAAGGCGGTTTTGTGCTGGTCTTTGGGTTTAATAGCAATATGGTTGTAACCTAAGAATCCATCCATGAATGAAAATGATTCAAAACTGGCGCAGTCATCGATGATTTGGTCAATGAATGATGTCAGATAATTATCCTCTGGACACGTGGCGTTCAAGTCTCGATAGTTGACACATACGCGGATGGTTCCTTGTTTCTTATCGATAGGAACTAGATTGGAAACCCATTCCATTAAGTGAGTGGGATAGACAAACCTAGCACGTAACAACTTTTCTGCCTCAGTTTTGATGGCTGCCATTTTGCGGGGATGGACAGGTCGAAGCCTTTGGTTAACAGGTTTATCATTGTCATATATATCGATCTCATTCTCAATAATAGGTGGATCTATGCTGGGAATTTCCTTGTATGACTAAGCGTATACATTACGGATTTCATTAAAAAGGCAGGTGAAGCTTGCAATTTCCTCAAGATTGCAATCTGCTCCAATCTGTATGTTTTCCACGATGCCTATCATGACAGAAATATCGATGAGCAATGTGTTTGAAATATTGCCCATGTTTCCTTCTGAGTCTAAAGTTTGGATAGTCGTATATGGTGAGGAAATGATTTTAGGTGTGCCAGGTGATAGGATTTGAGGAGGGATCATGTCTAAATCAGATATCAAAACACGATGGTGTGAGTCGTTCGAAGGTCGCTCTTCTAAACTCATGATCTCTCTAATAGCTTCATCCGTAGATAGGACTTGATTGAGGGGATTGAAAGAAGGAGAAATTATGGGAGGGGCAATGGTATCATTGGTCATGACCAAATTGACCAGAGACTCAGATATAGATTGAATGGCCCAGTCAGCCAATTCAGTTGGTGACAATGACATTTGTTCTCCGTAAGTGTCAATGTATGAAGGGGTCGGTAGGATCTAAGGATTGGTCGGTTCCTAAGGAATGGATGAAACCATTGTTGGGTGCAGGATCACCCAAGGGAAGTTTTGGGGCTTAGAGCTCAGATTTTGGTCAATTTTTTAATTGCAATGTAAAGACTCCACATTTTGTGGGCATGAAGCACGTAGTTGTGAAACAATCATAGGGTTGTCCACCCTTATTTTGATAATCGAATGTCGGTAGTAGAAGATCTATCCATGGTCCGTGGACCATGGGATTGCATAAATAGAGCAAAGCTCTAAGTAGTCAAGGGCATCAATAATAGAATGTCTAAGGAGGAATGATGTATGTGAGATAGTTCTGAAGTGTAAAGTCTAGTTTTGGGTCGTAGTGTAGGAAAGGCTCTGCAGTTGAGTGCACAAAGGCCTAGTAGTTCGCAGCAGAGTGTACGGACCCCTGCACCTGAGTGCGTAGGGTGAATCAAGTCTGTAAATAGTGGAAGTATTAATAAAGAGAAGTTTCTATCAATTCTACGTCTTTATTTCCTATTTTATGCATCTGTTATATTGGGTATGAATTTCACTTTTAATGTTTATATGATGCGCGAATGTGTATAATATTATTGGATAAGTGAACACAAGATAGAATATATGTTTACACGAAGATAATCAAGACTTGTTAATAAGATAAGTAATATACTTGGCGTATTTTAGGAGATATTACAGTTCACAGCCTTAGCAGTGCGAAAGGACTTCAACCCCTGGTTAGGGCTACGCGAAAGTTGATTATAAAAAATCACAAAGGTACTAAAGGACAAAACAGTGCACAAAGCGACCTATGCAAAGGCAAGTTTAGTTGGACTAAATCGACATCACATCCATCTCAAGGGTGCAGAAACTTGGTTCCAGCATCCCCTCATACTGCTTCGGGGGAGACTTCAGTCCGTGCTCCACGAGCTGATACCGAAAGGACCAGTAGTGTAGGGATTTTTTTGGCTAAATAAATATGAATGTGGGTTAGGCACCCATAAGCCAACAAATGGTTCTGTTGTCGAGACCAGAATCTACATGAGAGATGTGTGATGTCGTATCACTGGAATCCAACTAAGAGCAAAATTAGAGGCTGGTTGGATAGAATAATTCATGAGTTTGCGTTGCAGGAGAACAGAAACCCATGACTATCAAAAGAATAGTGGCTAGACAACTACCTGTATACAGAGATCCATGAATATTTTTCGTATCCTTCCCTTCTAAGCTATACAAATGGATCACGAAGCTAGCAGATAGCAAAGGAAGGTGGAAACTTGACGATCCTATTGTGTGGACCCCAGAGCTAGTGCGAGGATTGGAAGCATCGGAGGATAAGATCGCATGTGTCATCGATCATTGGCTCGACCGTATTATAGGAGGATTCGTTAATTGAGTTTACAGTTGACACCTCGGTCAGCTACAGCGAGGCAGAGCGATGCTTTATCAAAGGACTGTGAGGTAAGTACATAAAGTCTATGAATAATTGGATTAAAATGTTGTTGTGAGAAAAGAGGGTTATACAGTTACCTTGATATTCGGGGCTACACCAAGCAGAAAGTTTTATAAGAATGAAGGAAATAAGGGTCCAGAAAATAACCCCTTGATTTCACCTCCGTGATGAGAGGAGGAAGAGTTGGTGAAGGTCTCTCCGCGAAGTGATATTCATCTGATAAGACAAAGAATTCTACAAATACCACCTCCACCCACACCACCACCAACTTCACCTCCATCACCTCCATCTTCACCCGTACCAACTCCACCACCAACGCGATGCAATATGGCAAGAACAGTGAAGTTGCCTGTGTTCAAAGGTTTGGGAAATGAGGATCCGGACCAATTCTGGTTTATTGTAAGGGTTGTATGGGAAGTGCAAGGTGTTATAGATGACCATACAAAGAAGGCGACACGGGTTAGCGCCTTGCAAGATCATAAGCTAACCTGGTATATTAAGTACTCCAATGATAACCCAAATGCGAGAGTCACAGATATCCAAACATTGCTAAATAGAGAATTTAGAAGGCCTAAATCTGAAGTGCAGTCAATCATTGGATTTAAATGGATTACGATGCTACCAAGCGAGACTCCTTGGGAACTAGATCAGAGGCTAAACTGTATGATTCATGAAGCAAATATGAATCTGACAGATGGACAACATCGTGCGTGGTTTATAGCTTCCCTACTGCCACATTTAAGGAGTGCACTATCGGATCAGAAGATAAAGACTCAAGAAGAAGCCTTAGAGATTGCTATGAGGTTACATGAGACCCCGATGTAGGATCCTAACTTAGGAGTTCAGCAGATCTATGCGCAACTAAAGAATTTGTGCCTTGAAATGCAGAGTCTGAAACATGATAGGACAGTTCGACCAGAAGTGCATGAAGAAGTGTTGTGCGTAAAATGCAAGAACTAGGGTCATGACAAAGACCACTGCCCAATTTTTACAAATTACCTCGCAAGAGGAGGACCGATGCCATTAAGACCGGAAGCTCAAGCAGGACCTAGTGCAATGCCTACTTTGTGGTGTGCGATCTGTCAAATAGCTGGAAATGTGCCATGGACAATTATCACTTGTTACAGAAGTATATGCAAAATTTCCAACAGTTGTTCTGCAACTTTTGTAGGTCGGTGGGACATGACGAGCGTACCTGTAGAAGTTATGAGTTGATGATCGATATAACCCCCAGCTATAGGGTTCAAGCCGAAACGTGACCCCTTGACCAAAATGGAGGAATGGCATGAATAGGATTTCAGGGGTGTAGACAAGGCTGAGGCGGAGGAGGAGTAGGTAGAGGTCGCAGATAGTTGATTTTCTACAAGTGCGGAGGGCCAGGACACTATGCTCATGATTTCACTAATCCAACGTTCCTGTCGTGCAAGTATTACATGCTGTTGGATCATGAGAGAAAGGATTTTCCAACGCTGATAGATAGGATACGCGAAAAAGGAGCGCTACTGCCTCCCTCAACTCAGAACTTGTAGATGATGAGGTCTGAGCCGTGCTAGGAAGAACTGAATGTAAACATTGTGCTCCGAAGTGGAATTGTGATGGGAGATGACAAAGGAAAACAACCAGAAGATAGTACTTGGGTTCACAAAGCTCTAGTGAAGGAAGTAGAGTTTTATTTGGAGCGTGCCCAGGAAACCTTCATGGAAACTAAGAAGACCTTCGTTGATGCCTCCACTTCAGGAAGCGAAGATAAACCAGAGCCAGAAATGAACCCATCCATGTTGACAACTTTCTTTGAAACTTGTATGAAGTTACTGCGCGACAGTAAGGATATGAAAGGGTTATAGGAACTCATAAACAGATGTGCTGGGACCACGCCAAGAGAACCACACGTAATTTCGAATATCGGAAAACATAAAACAAGAACGGGACAAGAAATGAGACTTACCGCATAGATCAAAGAATATGAGATGGATCAAGTCATTTTGGATTTGGGATCAGATGTGAATTTTCTGTCAAAATGGACATGGGACTTAATGGGAAGACCTACACTGCAATGGTCTCTAATTTAGCTGAGAATCGTGAATGGCGATCACAGGGAATAACTGTGGATATTGAGGGAGCGAGCGCATTGGCAGATTTCAAAGTAATATAGATTGTTGATGAAAACAATCCCTACCCTGTGCTCCTAGGAGTTGACTGGGCCATTGCCACGAATTGGGTATTTAATCTGAAGAAGAGGAAAATTATCTTTGAGAAGAAGTCATTGCACGTACTAGTACCCTTGCACCCTGTTGAAGGATTGTTCTATACAAAGCCGGTTCACAACTATGAAAGTGATGATGATCTGGACTGCATATACAAGATAACAACGTGAGACCAAGACTAGGTGAATCCCACCGTGGATGGACGGATTACATGGGAGCGTGAAAGTTCCTGCACTTCAGATTCCAATGAAGAAGTAGAACGATGGAAGAATCAGTTACACGAAGTAACTACCTTGAATTGCAATATGATGACAAGGTCATTGCGTTGCCTGTCAACAGAAGTAAGAGATCTTCCTACTTATGATGGTATAAATGAGGTAGATACCTTCTTGGATGCCTTTGAAAGGGAGGTGCTAGAAAAGCAATGCTTCCAGACCTTGGACTGGGTACTACGTGCTATGCCCACGAGATGGTGGAGTGCGCACAAAGGAAGCTTTGATGATTGGTGCGAATGTAGGAGAATGATGCGAGTATGATTTGGGAATCCTAAGGTGCGACTGACAGACAACTATGATGGGCATGATGATCTGCGCATGCATCTGGCCAAGTGGATGCAGGCCTATGGAGATAAGCCAGTGTTAGCATTATGATACAAGTATTGTCCTTGATGGCAACTCACTCAGATGAAAAATCATAGTATAGCAGGTAAACAACAAAGAATTACATATCAGTATTCACAGAATGAAGAAGGAGAGGTATACGCAGGTTCACTATTCACAAGTCATGTATACACGCAATTTCACTGTATACAAGTCGCATATACGTACACACGCAATTTAGAAAAAGGAAAAGCACATATACCTTGGAAAACTAAGTTTTGGGTCCGAAGTATTTGGTCCATGGTATTTTGATCCATGGTATTGGTCCAAGGTATTTGGTCTGAGGTATTGACCCTAGGTATTTGGTCCAAGATATTGCTCCTAAGTGGTTTTGGTCCATGGTATTGAGAAAGGCCTAAAACTATAAAAGGAGGAGAAGATCATTAGGCCAAGGGGTGCAAGTATCAAATATCTGATGAAGTGTGAGATCTACTATGCAGGTTATTGGGTTATGGTGCATTGTTAGATCTGAACCAAGGATGAACCTTAGTGGATGATGAGGGATTAGATCTAATGATGGATCAGGATCTTAAGGCATAAAATGAACTATAATTATGTGTTTTTTCTCATGAATATTCTGGATCTAAATACTAACGCATATATTATTCTGTAAATGATATGATTTGGGTATAATTGAATTCTGGAATAGATGCAGAATTTTGAATTAATATTTACAGATGTATACGCTGGTTGGATTTGAGAAAAGCATGTATACACGCAAGTTCGACACATGGAAGTGGTGTATACCTTATAAAATATGTTTTAGTTGCTTCTATTTGCTGTTGTAGAGTTCTAGGTTATGATTTGGGTTCTAGTTACTATATTCTGGTGATAGTATTCTGAATGATCAAATTGATGGGTTGTCAAAGTGATTGATTGATTCGGTTGTGATTGGTTCAAAAGGTGATTGGTTGATGTAGATGTATTTGATGATTGAATTACAGTTATGATGTTGTTGATGGATCCAGTTGGAAAATTTATGAAACGTGGTCCCTAGAGGAAGAGAGAAGGTCGTAGCCTTCTATAGGTTGATGCCTACGTACTAGCAAACATATTGGCTAGTACAAGAGCTAGGGGGTTGTAGCTCCCTTCTAGTAGTAGCTAGAAACCAAGAGAAGATTGCAACCTTCTATAGGTAGAAGCATTCGTACTGGCATAATTCTGCACGAGTACAAAATTGTAGACATATCTTTCTTATTATTAAAAGAAGATAGAGATGACAACAGTAGGTGGTTTTTACCCACATTGGGTTTCCACCTAACACCTTGGTGTGTGTTATCACTTAGAACCACAGTCCACGTATGTCCAGAGTTTCATATAAAAAATTTGTTTAAGTGAATAGGTTTCTATGTGTGTCACTTTGAAATTAGAATTTCAAAAGGTATTGATGTGAGT
>APFE030909275.1:142996-159222 GCA_000404065.3 Pinus taeda | reverse complement strand
TGGCTAGTGCAAGAGCTAAAGGGGGTTGTAGCTCCCTTCTAGGTGAAGCTGGAGAACGAGAGAGGGTTGTAGCTCTCTACAGGTTGCAGCCTGCGTACTGGTAAAGGACTGCACCAGTACATCGTAAAAGAAGTTTCTAATTTAAAAGAAGATAGAGACGAATTGTAGCAGGTAGTTTTCACCCACATTGGGTTTCCACCTTATATCTTGTGTTCTTGTGCGTGATTTTCCTTATGTTCTGTTTTACTATCTCTGGTTACTGGTTATTTGTTTCTGCAACACAGATTAACAATCATCATCAGAAAGATAAAGTAAATTAAAATCTTGCTTGGTATACACGATTTTCCTTCTGCATAGTTGTGTATATACGTGGGTTTAACTAACTGAAGTAGCGTATATCATTTATATTGAAAAGGAATATTTGACTTGATAATACTGATTCACCCCCCCTCTCAGTATTATTTCCAACACTAGTACGTAGGTGCTGACCTACAAAAGGCTACTACCTTATCTTTCTTCCAGGGACCACGTTTCATAAATTTTCAAACTGGACCCATCAATACAAAATAATCACCACTCCAATACAACCATCAAATCTAAATCACACAACAATTGAATCACTGAAACCCTGTCATCAAAACACAATCACCAAAACACAGAGCAGAGCCCAGAACTCTAGAACAACTGCTAGAACCAACAGCAACCTCAAATATCAAATCTCATAATGTATACGCTACTTTACTGTGTCGAACCAGCATGTATATGCTCTTTCACCAGAGGGAACCTGCGCACAGATCTAAAAATAATTACTTATTCCTTCACTGCAATTTCAATCTCAACTATACCCAAAACATATGATATAAAGGATAAGACATGCGTTCGTATTCAAATCTATTAATGATCATACCATATATCGATAATTCATTTTAGTCTTCATGTTCCTAGTCCATCAACCTTTATCAACTGCATATGAGCCTCCTTGGTTCAGATCGAGCAGCATACTAGATCTCACACTAGATCTCAAACCCATAACCAGCAATGTACTAGATCTCACACTTCATCAGATATTCATCACTTGCAGTCTTACCATTCTTGGCCTAATGATCTTCTCCTTATATAGGTTTAGGCCTCTCTCAATTCCATGGTCCAAAACCATGTAGAACCAATACCTTGGACCCAATACCTAGGGTCAATACCTTGGACCAAATACCATGCACCAAATACCAGGGACCAAAACTTAGTTCTCCAACATGTATGCACCTTTCCTTGCGTGAAAGTGTGTGTATATGCATACGTTCCTTTTGTTCTGCTAACCCGCGTGTATACGCACTTTCATCAAGGTTAACTTGTGTATACCTCTCTCTGGTCATTCATTCTTTGCTCTTGACCTGCTACACTATGATCTATCATCTAAGTGAGTTGCCATCAAGGAAAACATATGTATTATACCTCTAAGTGAGTTTCCATCAAGGACAACATCTATATCGTAATGCCAACAATCTCCCACTTTTGACTTGATGGAAACAATCACACCAAGTCACTCTCCCCCTTTGACATCAAGGGCAAAGGGCAGACCAAAATATTCTCTTCCTTGATATACATTTTGTTGTCCATACTCCCCCTCACTGCCTACTGAAATCTTTGATTGAGTTACCCCTTTGTACATGTCAAGATGTACCAATCCGTCAATGCTCCCCCTGAGCACATGCTCATTCTAAACAAGACCATGATAGTCATCAATAACTGTCACACACCATATGGTTTTCACTTATAAGCATCTTTCACTAGCATCTAGACCTGTAACCTGCAATTCATTCTCTTGGCCAATCAACAATCAGTAGCAAGATGTTTCAATAAGCATCATCACCAAAGACTTCTAGCCATAATGCAAACAATGCATTATTCGAAGCATATGCTCCCCCTGAACCTGTGCCAACCATCATATACCATGACCTAACCATTTCCTGAGTTTATTCTGCTGCTTTTTCTTTAGAGCCCCATATACGTGACTCTACAGCCTCTAACTCGCGTATATATGCAACTTATCTTCATAATATCTGCATATGCAAATTGGAATACTTAAGGTCTACACTTTCCATTTCCCCCGTGTCTATTATGTCAGCTAAATGAGTTACACCACATCTTTCTGTCTCTAATTCTGTCTTCTTCAATACCTGGAATTTTCATGATGTGTGATCCTCTTACTTTGGAGTTCAAATTTTGCTCCTACATTCCCTTACTTTATGTCCAAACTTGTTACATGCATAACATCTTACATGTTTCATATTACTCCTATAGAAGTCAATGGTTTTGTGACTAAACATATTGCAAGAAAAACAATATCCCTTGAAGTACCTGGAGTGTGATGATATTTGTGTGTGATGGTCTTGACCCATTTTGCTTTTGCATCTAGCTGCAATATGTCCATATTTATGACATACATAACATTCAACGTTATTCATTTGAGGAAATAATCGACTATCACTTCCATAGTTAGGAGGAAAAGATCTTCTTTGAAGAATTTATTTCCTTGGCTGTTGTTGGGTTTGACCACTTATCTCTTCATTGATCATTTCAGATTTTTCATTAGAATTCCTTTCCTCACCGTGTGAGCTAGATTCACCTTTGGCAGTTTCATAAAAACCAAGACTAGTTTTGATAGCAGGGGATCTTTGAATACTAAGAATATCATCCAAAATATTAGTACTGTCTTGAAATCATAACAATTTATCCTTTTCTTCTAATTTACCTTTTAAGATGTTTACCTCAACCTGATGTTGTTCTTCCTTTTCCAGATATAGCTTCCTTATGTTTTCTTCAGCTTTTCTTCCTTCTTCCACTTGTTTCCTTAATTCGAGCACTTCATGTTCTTGTTCTTCAAGAGCTTCTTTATTTTTCTTCTTTGATTCTTTAAGATCTTATTTTAGAGAGAGGATCTTAGATTCAAGTCTCTGAATTGTTATGCTCTGATCTTTTACTACATCATGCAGCTGCTCCCTTACTCTAGTTACCATCTCAACTTGTTCTTTTAATCTGGTAACTTCTTCTGTTTCTATGTCCTTATTTTCATATGCCATGAGAAGTCTAATTTCTTCATCACTATTGGATGAGTCATTACTTTTATCATGAGTATAATAACTTCTATTACCTTCTTCAGACATCTTTCCTTTGTTATGAAGGCATCTAGCAACGTAGTGACCAACTCTACCACAAGAAAAGCATTTGAAAGGTAGCTTACCTTTGAACCTTCCAGATCCCCGTTCAAGATTCTTGACAAAATTTACCTCATATTCTTCTTCTGAAATTTATCTTGATTCATTGAGTTTTTCTTTTCCATTTGGTGATACTTCGAATGTGGCTTCTCTCATATCTGATGGTCCTCCTTTTCTCATCTGAAAAGTAGTTAAGATTCCGTGAAGCTATGTCATATTGATTTTCTGCAGATCCTCCTTTTCTTCTATGGCAGACACTTTGGATTCAAATTTAGTAGACAAGGATCTCAAAACTTTCTCAACTAAGACAACTTCCTTAATTTATTCACCTAGATTCCTCATACAATTGACAATCTCATCTATACGCAGGAAGTAATTGGTTATTCTTTCATTACTCTGCATCTTAAGAGTTTCATACAGTATTCTGAGAGTTTGAATCTTAGCACGGTTTTACCTGATCGCCTCCTTCATAGCTTAGAACAATTTTATCCCATATTTCTTTGGCTGATATGACCTTGACAAATTCTGATTGTGACAAACTTCCCAGTAAGACAATAACAACTTTGGCATTGAGTTCATATTGCTTTCTACTTACCGTATATGTAGGAGTTGCTGATGGATATGTATATCCTCCTTCCACAATTCCCCAAACATTTGTTCCAAGGGATTGTAGATATGATGTGGTTCTTATCTTCCACTAGAAAAAATTGCTCCCATCGAAGATTGGTGGTCTGATGGATCCTTGTTTTTCTTGATTACTCATCCTAATGGATCTTCCTTCAAGAAATCAAGCTTCTTTTGAAGGACCTGCTCTGATACCAATGTTGGAAAAACACTGAGAGGGGGGGGGGGGGGGGGGTGAATCAGTGTTATCAAATCAATAATATTTTCATTTCCATTATTAGTTTCATATACGCTACTTCAGTTAAGGCAACCCACGTGTATATGAAATTGCGTTTAATGCAACTAGCGTATATCCACTAAACTTATGAAACAGTTAGTTGATCTTTAATGAGTGCATCAGAGCATTATTAACCATATAAATAGTAAATAGGTGTAGTAAAATAGAACATATCATCACACATAAGAAGCACACATGAACACCATGATATAAGGTGGAAACCCAATGTGGGTGAAAACCACCTGCTGCAATTCGTATTTATCTTCTTTTAATAAGAAACGTTTTTTTACAATATTTATGTACTGGTGCAGTCTTATTCTAGTAAACAGGCTTCTACCTACAGAAGGCTACCACCTTCTCTCATTCTCCAGCTTCTCCTGGAAGGGAGCTACAACCCCCTAGCTCTTGTACTAGCTGATGTACTAGTACGTAGGTGCTGACCTACAGAAGGCTACTACCTTCTCTTTTCTTCCAGGGACCACGTTTCATAAATTTTCAGACTGGATCCATCAATACAAAATAATCACCACTGCAATACAACCATCAACTCTGAGTCACACGACAACTGAATCACTGAAACCCTATCATCAAAACACAATCACCAGAACACAGAGCAGAGCCTAGATCGCAACAACCGCTAGAACCAACAACAACCTCAAATATCAAATCTCATAATGTATACACTACTTTACTGTGTCGAACTAGCGTGTATATCCTCTTTCACCAGAGGGAACCCACATACAGGTCTAAAAATAATTACTTATTCCTTTGTTGTAGTTTCAATCTCAAATATAAAGGATAAGACACGTGTCAGTATTCAGATCTATTCATGATCATACCATATATTGATAATTCATTTTAGTGTTCATGTTCCCGGTCCATCAACCTTTATCAACCGCATAGGAGCCTCCTTGGTTCAGATCGAGCAAAGCATCACAAACCCATAACCAGCATACTAGATCTAACACTTCATCAGATATTCATCACTTGCACTCTTACCATTCTTCGCCTAATGATCTTCTCCTTATATAGGTTTAGGCCTCTCTCAAGACCATGGTCCAAAACCATGTAGAACCAATACCTTGGACCCAATACCTGGGGTCAATACCTTGGACCAAATACCATGGACCAAATATCGAAATACCATGGACCAAATACCACGGACTGAAACTTAGTTCTCTAACATGTACGTGCCTTTCCTTGCGTGAAAGTGCATGTATACGCATACGTGCCTTTTGTTCTGCTAACCCACGTGTATACGCACTTTCATCAAGTTTAACCTACTTATACCTCTCTCTAATCATTCATTTTGCTCTTGACCTACTGCACTATGATCTGTCATCTGAGTGAGTTGCCATCATGGACAACATCTGAATTATACCTTTGAGTGAGTTGCCATCAAGGAAAAGATCTGTATCATAATGCCAACACTCCTATGATAAATACAAGTCTTGTATATACTAAAGAAGTATCTGAATCACAGAAGCCATCAACCTCCACTAAAAGCTATATTGATGCAGCAAAGAGTAATGAACGGTTTGATAATTGTCAACAAAGGCATAAAGCAGATCACCAGGTAAATCAGGCTCAATTTACTTCAAGGATGAAGAGAAGCCACAACCAACCTCAAGTAAATCGTGCAAATGTCAATAGAAACTACAATCACCAGGTCAGTAGATTCAATAATCGACGAAACTTCTTTAATCGTCAATGTTTCTCATGTCATAATTTTGGACACAAAGTTGCTCAATGTGTTGCTTACAAAACCATCATGACTATACAAGCATGAAATCAAAGGAATGTGATAGGGATCAATAAAATTTCCTATAATAACTTTTCTCTTCTTGAAAATGAAATAGAACGCTCAATCTGTAAAAACTTTGGCCATGAAGAATCTGAATGCATGAGTAAATTTCAGCAAATATCTCAAAAGGAGAAAACTCCATTAAATCCCAAAATATGGAGAAAGGAAAAACCACAAATAGAAAGATGTGGTATAGCCTTGTATATAGAAGGACAAGAAACCCAGTGGTACATCGACAATGGATGCTCAAAACACATGACAGGTGACAAAGAAAAACTACACTCATATAATGCCTTAGAAAAGGAAAAGAGTGTCTCATTTGGAAACGACACTCCTGCTGTCATAAAAGGTAAAGGCTCTATTTTCTTGAAAGAAAAAGTTAAATCTAGGAATTTTATGTATGCTGATGGCTTAAAACATAACTTGTTGCGTGTGAGTCAAATGTGTGATCAAGGAAATGAAGTAGTGTTTCGATCGAATGGATGTGTTGTTCTTGAGCTTGATACATGAGAAACTGTGATCAAAGGTACAAGAACTCCAAACAAGCTGTACATACTCAAGGGAGGACAACAACAGTGCTATCTAAGCAAAAATTATGAAAAATTGCTATGGAACAGAAGAATGGGACATCTAAGATTTTCTCAAATAAGAAAAGCATGTATATTCTAGGTTGTTCGTGATCTTCAGATATCAAAATTCCTGAAAATACTATATGCAAATCATGTCAATTTGGTAAGAAAACCAGATCTCACTTCATCGAAAAGGAAGGGTCATCTAGTAAGCCTCTTGAACTTGTTCATACTTATTTATGTGGACCATCAAGGAAAAGGTCACCTCGTGGAGAAGAATACTTTATATTGTTCATTGATGATTTTTCCAGAATGTGTTAGATAGGTCTTCTGAAGCATAAAGATGAAGCATTTCAAAAGTTCAAAGCCTTCAAAGCTTTGGTTGAAAATGAATCAAATTGAAAAATCAAATGCCTCAGCTCTGATTGAGGACGGGAATTTACCTCAGATGAATTCTTTGACTTTTGTGAACAACATGGAATAAAAAGTCAGTTCTCCACGGCAAGGACTCCTCAGCAAAATGAAGTGGTAGAAAGGATGAATAGAACTGTTCAAAAAATGTATTGTGCTATGCTAGATGAATCTAAAACTTCTACAACCTTCTGGGGTGAAGCTGCATTCGTCGTGATCACTATTCTTAACCAAGCAAATGTTCGAGTAAACAACACTGAAACTCGACATGAACTTTGGTATGGTAAGACTCCTACTATAAAATACTTCAAAGTTTTTGGAAACAAATGTCACATCAAAAGGACTAATGAAAAACTTGGTAACTTTGAACCCAAAGAAGATGAAGGTATTCTTCTTGGCTACTCTTCCCAAAGTAAAGGATATAAGCGTTATAATAAAAGACTTGGGAA
Source organism: Pinus taeda (assembly GCA_000404065.3). Taxonomy (NCBI): domain Eukaryota; kingdom Viridiplantae; phylum Streptophyta; class Pinopsida; order Pinales; family Pinaceae; genus Pinus; species Pinus taeda. The sequence continues at coordinate 151,876 of APFE030909275.1, read as the reverse complement.
AATTATTGAAAGTATTGATGTTGTGGTTGATGAAGCATGCAACAATCCAAAACTGATAAAAACCGAAGATTATGACAATGTAGAAGATGAGGATCATTTTCCCACATCAAATCACACTGGTTCTGAAGAAGAAGCCAATGAAGCATCAGAAGAAGAGATAACGATAGATGAAAAGACTCTGTCCAGGTATGTTCAGAAAAATCATCCAAAAACTCAAATTTTAGGGGAAAAAGGGGCAGGTGTGTAGACAAGAACTATTGCCGAAGCCTCAAGCTATGTAGCATTACTATCTTTCACTAAACCTCAAAATGTAAATGAAGCATGTAGAGATGAATGTTGGGTCAAGGCCATGAATGAAGAACTTCAGCAAATTGAAAAAATTAATACTTGGGAATTATTTCCTAGACCTCATGATAAGAATATCATAGGAACCAAATGGATATTCAAAAACGAGCTGAATTAAAATGGAGAAGTTGTCATAAACAAGGCCAAAATAATTTGTAAAGGATATGTTCAACAAGAAGGTATAGATTTTGAAGAAACTTTTGCACCTGTTGCTAGACTTGAAGCCATAAGAATGTTTCTTGCTCTTTCTAGTTTTCAGAAATTCAAAGTATACCAAATGGATGTAAAATATTCCTTTCTTAATGGAGACTTGGAAGAAGAATTCTATATTAAAAAACCAAAAGGATTCATTCTTGGAAATGATGCAAAACTTGTATGAAAACTCAGAAAGGCTCTCTATGGTCTAAAACAGGCTCCAAGGGCCTAGTATTACCATCTTGACAAATATATCTACCAATAGGGTTTTTCAAAGGGGTTAGTAGATAGCAATCTATATACAAAGATTGACACTGGTAAATTACTAATAATTGTTGTTTATGTTGATGATACCATTTTTGGTAGCAATGAAGAATCCATGAGTCAGAATTTTTCTTCAGTCATGCAGCAAGAATTTGAAATGTCCTTGCTTGGTGAGCTCACCTACTTTCTTGGTCTACATGTTCAACAAAATAAAGATGGTATTTTCCTCTCACAAACCAAATATCTCAAACAGATCCTGAAAAAGTATGGCATGGAAGATTCTAAACCAGTATGTACCCCAATGGTAAGAGGATGCAGTCTCAACTCAAATGATGAATTTGCAGTGGTACATCAACCAACTTACAGATCCATGATTGGCAGTTTTCTTTATTTAACAAGTACCCGACCTAACATCATGCATGTAGTGGGAATAGTTGGAAGATTCCAAGAAAATCCAAAGGAATCACACCTTCAGGCAGTTAAAAGGATTTTCAAATATCTTCAAGAAACACAGAACTTTGGCTTATGGTATCCTAGAGATACATATCTTACACTTCATGCATATACAAATGTAGATTGGGTAGGAAGTGTTGATGACAGAAAAATCACTATTGGTGGTGCATTCTATATGGATTCCAGGTTAGTGTCTTGGTTTAGCAAGAAACAAAGTTCAATTGCATTATCTATAGCTGAAGCAGAATACGTGGCTATTGCATATTGCTGCACACAACTACTTTGGATGATGCAAACCTTGCAAGATATTCAGATCACATGTACTCCACCCATCTCCATTCTATGTGATAATACAAGTGCCATCAGTATTTCAAAGAATCTAGTGATGCACTCCAAGACTAAGCACATAACCATCAAATATCATTTCCTATGTGAAAAATTGCTTGAACAAAAGGTGAAATTGGAGTATGTTCCCTCCAAAGAACAGGTTGCTGATATATTCACTAAACCACTACCTAGAGAGACATTTGAATATCTCAGACAAAAGTTGGGAGTAGTTTCTGCATCATCCTGCTGTTAAATCCTATTTTTCAGAGAAAGGTGGTTAAACGCGAGTTTCATGAAGCATAGTTGCATACATACATAAGTTTCTATGGGCACACTCGCATATATGCCGGTTTGAAGAAAAGCAATGGGCCAAACTCAAAAAAAGGGGTCTGCTATGGTTCTGTCAATTATCTACTCTATTTGATGATGGTTTCAATCTGTTGATATATTGGTCCTCATAAAGTTGTTATATATGATTGATGATGATTCTTTGATATCTCTTACTCACATATGCAATGATCAGATCTGACAGTGAACAGGTGGAATAAGTTTAGGGGGAGAACATGGTTGATGGTGCGCCATGGTTGATATTTTGAGAACGAATAATGGACATATACAAGTTGTTGGTCTGGATAATGCTATTGATGGTGCAGATTATATGATAGTTGATGATGACTATCATGGTCTTGTTTAAATTATTGGGTCTCCATTTGTAAAGGTCATGAAAAGACCTAATTTGTAACCCCACTATGCAAGGGATGGATGATGTAATGTTTCTTATTTTTGACATGTATAAACAATTGGTATATCCCCACTTGGTTGGGTGGATGAGTCAAATTTGGTATATCCCCACTTGGTTGGGAGATGGATGCATGTATGAGTCATTGGTGATAGGAAGGTCATTTGTGATGTATGTCTAGAGTCATGTTCTTCTTTTAGAACATCTTTTTGCATACTTTGCTTATGCATAGGGGGAGCATGGACTCGATCATGGGAGCTCAATAAGCACAATTCAGCGTATTAGAGAATCCCGCATGCACTCAGGGGGAGCATCACCCTTTTCCCTTGATGTCAAAGGGGGCAGAGTGACTTAGTGTGGTTGTTGCCATCAAGTCCAAAGGGGGAGATTGTTGGCATTATTATCTATGTGTTGTACTTGATGGCAACCCACTTGTAGAAGAACAACTCACGGGGAGATTGTTGGCATTATGATGTATGTGTTGTACTTAATGGCAACCCACTTGTAGCAGAACAACTCACTTGTATATGGTAACTAGATGAATCTAAAGAAGAGATATCAGATGTGACAGAATTCATGATAGTAGTGTTTATAGATGTGATGAAATGTAGGGCATGGCAGATGAAAGATCACAGTATAGCAGGTAAACAACAAAATGAAGAAAAAGAGGTATACGCAGGTTCACCATTGACCAAGTCGCGTATATACGCAGGTTCACTATATACAAGTTGCGTATATGTACACACGCACTTTCACAGAAGGAAAAGTGCGTACACCTTGGCAAACTCAATTTTTGGTCCGAAGTATTTTGTCCATGGTATTTGTCCAAGGTATGTGGTCCGAGGTATTGACCCTAGGTATTTGGTCCAAGGTATTGATCCTAAGTGGTTTTTGTCCATGGTATTGAGAAAGGCCTAAAACTATAAAAGGAGGAGAAGATCATTAGGCCAAGGTGTGCAAGTATCAAATATCTGATGAAGTGTGAGATATAGTATGCAGGTTATTTGGTTATGATGCATTGTTGGGTTTGAACCAAGGATGAACCTTAGCTGATGATGAGAGATCATATCTAATGATGGATCGGGAACTTAAGGCATAAAATGAACTATCATTATGTGTTTTTTCTCATGTATATACTAGATATAAATACGGATGCATATAATATTATGTAAATGATATGATCTGGGTATAAGTAAAGTTTGGAATAGCTACAGAACTATGAAGTTATATTTGCAGATGTATACACTGGTTGGCTTTGAGAAAAGCGCGTGTACATGAAGGTTTGACATATGGAAGTAGCATATACCTTATAAAATATATTTCAGTTGTTTCTCTTTGCTGCTGCAGAGTTCTAGGTTCTGGTTTGGGTTCTAGTTTTTGTATTTTGGTGACAGTATTTTGAATGATCAGATTGATGGGTGGTCTAAGTGAATGATTGATTTAGCTATGGATGGTTCAAAATGTGATTGGTTGATGCAGATATATTTGATGATTGAATGATGTTGTTGATGGATCCAGTCTGAAAATTTATGAAACATGGTCCCTGGAAGAAAAAGATAAGGTCATAGCCTTCTATAGATCGACGTCTATGTACTAAGCAAACATATCAACTAGTACAAGAGCTAGGGGGTTGTAGCTCTATTCTAGTAGAAGTTGGAGAACGAGAGAAGGTTGTAGCCTTCTGCAGGTAGAAGTCTGCGTACTGGTATAAGATTGCACCAGTACAATAATTGTAAACATAATTTTCTTATTATTAAAAGAAGACAGAGAGGACAACAGCAGGTGGTTTTCACCCACATTGGGTTTCAACCTTATATCTTGGTGTTCATGTGTGTTGCTTATGTGTGATGCTTTATTCTACTTTTACTGCACTGTCTAATGAATTCCTGATATACTGATTAAAGTTCAATACATTATTATTTGGGTAAATAAAAAAATCTCTGCATATCCGCTAGTTGCAGTAAGTACAGTTGCATATACACGCTAGTTCACTGAGCTGAAGTAGTGTATACAAATCAATTTTAAAAATTAAACTATTGATTTGATAATACTGATTCATCCCCCCCCCTCTCAGTGTTATTTCCAACATACATGACTGAGTTGACAAGGGTTAAGAGAAAATAGAACACTGATTAGAGTAGGCGGTACTAGTTAAGAGTGCAAGAATCACGATTTCACCATGACTCTCTCTGAAAGGAACATATTTTCCATTATTGTATCATTGACTAGAAGAAACGCAAGACTCACATAAAGAGAGGCAATAGACATATAACAAAGTGTCGATAGTTGTACAAGTTCCTCTTGGATTTCATCCTGCTTGTCTAGGAAGCCAAACAGGGGTTTCATGTGAAAACTAACCTAGAGGTTCAAAAGAAAACAAATGAAGGAAAGAAGCAAGACAAAGTAAAGAAACCAAGAAACAAACAAGGAAAGAAAAACTAATCCTACTCCTAAACTAAGTAGAATATAGGCCAACTCACGTAAATTGATACTTCTAATGCAGTCATCGGCGCATTGGTTGGCCCATGAAGACAAGAGCATGTATGTCAAAAAAGATATACAAGAAAAGCAACAAACAAGAAATATAAGACAATGCAAACCGATACATTTGAAGCTTGAATGTATCTGCAGAAAATTAAAAATTGAAAGCAAACGAGAGGTACTTTGCAGATGTACCATGGTGGCCTAACACATTGAAAATGGAAGAAAAGCATGTACACACCTTAAAACTTGAATAATGAACAAACAAAAATAAAGAAGAAAACTTTTGTTTTGCAACAATTCTTTCTACGTGTGAATCCTCCAATGCTTGAGCAATGGGATCGTGTTATTCCAATGTAGGATGCGAAAAATGTGAAATAGATTGATTTTCAATGTGAACAATGGAGCGATGAGGAGCGTGGAATGATTCAACATATTTCTAATCATAATTGGAACTAACCTCAAGGCTACAAGAACCTGCCATAACCATCAACTTAGGCTGAAGTGCATCAACAACTTGGCGATTTTCCAATTCATCAGAAGATGGATCATCAAAGACCGGTGGCTTAGAAATATCGTCAGTGAACAAATCAAAATCATGATCAGATGAATGAATGAAAATATCATGACAACCACGATCATAAAGTTCAAGATAATGGACAGAGGCATCCTCATGATCTGATGAATCATAAAGAGGTGATGATGAAAAAGGAGAAATTTCACCCTCTATGTTTGTGGAAAGATAATATGAGAGATTAGGTGGATTCAGGAAGATCAATTTTTCCTCTCTGCATTCAAATGAAAAAATGGCATTCCACTTATTCTGTGAATGATAGAAAGTAAAAACATCTAAAAATGAATTTTTACTAATTAGAATAGAACTGACAGAATCATGGAAGATGTCAGGACAAAGTGGATGAGGTGTGGACAGAAGGAGGACATCCTTCACCACTGATTCTTGTTGAAATTCACACACATACTCATAAAAAATTATATTGCAGGTTTGTTGTTCAGCACCAACTTTTTCTAGAACTTGATCCTCGTGAACATCACAAGTGAGATCTGATATGGATGAACACAACACACCAAAATTTGGAAGATCAAAGGGACCTAAGGATGGAGGATGAGGAGATAACACCACACGACAACCATCGGAGTTACGGTCCAAATATGTTCATAAATTCTAAGCAGGTGGGGTTATTCCTAAGTAAGGTTATTCCACCCTCACCGTTAAACTTAAAACTAGACAAGTCACCTGAAATGCTTGGAAACACTTCAAACTGTGCAGAGTTAGAAAAACATGATGGGATTTTGATTTGGGAAAAATTCATGAAATATATGCATAAATTCAAAAAATGAGTTCAATGGCTCACCTTGTCATATGGTCCTGCTTCTAGCACTAGAAATGTTGATGGTGTTGGACTTGCAAACATTTAGGGGATCTCCCCGATATGAAGTCCCAACTAGACCTCACACCATTTCGAGTAGGAGTCCCAGTAGTGGGTGGTAGTGTAATGCCTTGACTACGGTAGTGCACAAAAGAAAGTATGATGACTTTGGGTGAGAGCAAGTGTGTGACCATGTGGAGAGTCAAGTGTGATGCATGAAGGTTCTAACACATGGAGGGGAAAGGAAGCTCGCCCCTTAGAAGCCTGTAATACTATGCAACTTGAAAGGAACACAGGAGCATAATGAAATCACAAGCATGGAAAATTTTAGGGGCGAATCTTCGCTCTTGGGCAAATTAAGGGGTTTGAAATTTTTATTGGCCAATTTTTTGTATAATACTAAATTACTACAAATCACCCCAAATTTATTTTATAAAAAAATTAAGTAAAAAGGTTAGCCCACATTATTTTAAGGGAGGGGGTAAAAAAGTATATTTAGCACTTGAAATTAGGAGTTACAACCTTCCATTCGCCCAATTTTCAAGAATAGGTATTTATGATGGTTATTTCACCCTCTCCATTTCGTGTCAAAATAAATTTATTTCTTTCATTTGCCCGTATTTCATGGTATTGTGATTAATTTGGAGAAAATGGCCCTCATTTTTTGGAACACATGGTCAAAAAGAACAATTCATCTTTAGTTAAAAATTCACGAGTCTTATTTTCATGTCTATTTAAAGATTCAATAGTTTTCTTGCCATCTTCGAAGTTTGCATCTATTTAGTTACAATCATATCTAATGCATGAGGGTTGTTCGCAAAGTTGTATAATTTGAATTAAGAAGTCAAGATTGAGCACATAGTGCTACAAGGTTGTTTGCAAAGTAAAGGAGTTTGAATTAAGAAGTCAAGAATTGTTGTTTGCAAAGTAAAGGAGTTTGAATTAAGAAGTCAAGAATTGATGTACAACAGTACAAGTAAGTATGTGTATTTGTTCTACATTGCAATTACTCTTGCATGCTCTCCCTTTTTCTCTTTTTTTTTTCATTTTTGGTGACCATAACAATTTGTGTTTGAAGAAGTACTAGGTTTTTGTAATAAAATAAGTATCAATGGTTATCTCTCCCCATTATAGAACATGAGAACCTCCTTCTCTTTTCCCTTCGATAATGGATTTTTGGTATATATAATTATTAATATTCTGATATTTACTTGTCATTTTCAAATATTATTCAGATAATAGATTTTTTGAATTTTAAATCTCGTTAAAATAATTGATATCTCATTCTTGCTTCTCAACTTCCACCCATCATTAAGTCAACATGTATGAAAAATTTAAAAATCTCCATCGGAAAAAAGTAATCCCTCACATTCCAAAATCAATACAACCTAGATTTTATCATTTATTTTGTTACTTACCCATTATCTTCAATGCAATCTATGTAAATTATGTTTCTATGAAGAATTGGTAAAGTAGTTGTTGCTATTTGAATACCAAAGTACTAACAGTTTGAAAAAACTCTACCAGAAGAAGACACCCTATTAAAAATCAAAAATTTCTACAATTGCTTAAATTTTGTCGATTACATTTCTACGAGGAATTTATAAAGTAGTTGTTTCTATGCTTGGAATAGTAAGGTGTTTATTGTTCAAAAACATCAGTGAGAACACGATTAAACAAATGCCTGAATACCTCTTTGTGAAAAAAAAGTTTACCATTTATATTTAAAAATGATGTATTATCGAAACAAGGATTATCATCCAAAATTTCAAGATTAAAACTAAAAAGGTTATATTAAAATATGAATTTAAGAAAATGATTAATAAAGTTAAAACTATTTACTTCATATAAATTTCATTAGCAAGATGAAGATGAAGGAGATATTTTGTATGCATGCCACGCCATGGGAGACTAAGTGCAATTTTTATTTACTAGGTGCCCATAGACATCAATGATCATTAACATCCTATTCATATATATGGTAGCCATGAAGAGGAGAGACATTTAACATTTTGAAGATATTAAATAAAAAAATTAAAGAGGTTAAAAAATTGTCAGGCCAGGCAGTAACTCCACAAAACAAACAACTGATTCATCTCTTATTCCATAGGTAGGTCATTGTTATATACAATAGGAGTGATTGTTCAATTCATCTCCCGATGACTGTTCACATTCCTAATTTATTTATTTACATAAAATTCACCCAATCATGAAGATTAGGTGTCAACATTCCACCCCCTTAATGTGAAGGGATGTTGGTGAGTCCAAGCATCGTTCTGAATCGTTCAAAATTTTCTCTTCCAAGCGCTTTGGTGAAGATGTCTGCAATTTGCTCATTTGTGGAACAATGATGGAGATGGATTGTTTTGGCCTCAACATGATGTCGAATCAAATGATATTTAGTATTGATGTGCTTCGTTCGATCATGGGAACTTTGGGTTCTTGGCCAACTTTATTGTAGAGGTATTGTCAATCATGAGTGGAGTTGATTTTGCTTGTTTTACCTGCAAATCTTCAAGAATTTTCCTCAGCCACACAATTTCTTTTGTTGCTTCAGCTGCTGCCACGTATTCTGCTTCTGTTGTGGAATCTGCTGGAACTGATTGTTTGCGTGATCTCCAGGAGACAGTTCCTGATCCAAGACTCATAGCATATCCTGAAGTAGATACCCCAGTTTCTTTGTCTCCA
>APFE030909275.1:45630-92763 GCA_000404065.3 Pinus taeda | reverse complement strand
TATTAACGCATCAATGATAGTACAGCAAAACTAAGTCTCAAAGAGACTCGATAGTCTGAGTTTAACCAACTGTGCAACCTGTAAACAGAAAGTAAAGATACAAGATACTCTCCAAGTCCCTGAAGTTTTCGATGCTGCCCCTTTTTATACAAGTAATGGCGGAGTTAACTAAACAACAAAATGATTGAAAGTAACGATCCCTCAGGATCGAAGATCCTGAGGGATCTGTTAAACTGTTAACTCCTTTCTTTTCTCTGCCTAGCCTTCCGAACTGACAGTCCTTCATCTCGTCCCGGATTGATCTGCCTTGATTTACTCGCCCTGGTCTGGACTTTATTTGGTTTTGGAGCGACATCCGTTATCTTCTCATGGAACTCTCGTTTTGTACCGCGCCTTCCTACTTTTGTCTTTTCCTGCATAGAGAAGATAACTTTTATTGATTGGGTCATTTGTACTTATTCTCATTATATTCTCCTTATTTTATAACAAAGAAAAGGTTACAACTATTGCTTGAAACACCACTAAGTTATTTGTTAAAACATACCTTTCCAATGCTCTACAGGTATATAATCAGGTCATCTTGGGAGATTGTGCACAACTCTTCCTTGGAGAATCCAATTTTGATCAGACTAGTGGAATTGGAAAGAGGACGCAGAGTGCTACTGCAGGTAAGAACTTCAAAACTTAAAGATCCAAAAGTACAAAGTTATAGTCGTTTCAAGATCAAGCTCCTAAAATCAAGAAAAATCGAGATGAGGAAGTTTGATGCCAAGGATCCAGTAAATTGGACACTACAGATGGAGAAATATTTTGATCTACATGATGTACCAATGTTACAAAAGGTATGTATTGCATCTTCATATTTAGAACAAGATCAATTTTTATGGTATAAAGGTCTTTGTTCTTGTAAACCACTTGTTACATGGTAAATTTTCATGGAGGAAATTATAGCACATTATGGGGATACAAATAGCAACACCTTCTTTAGAGCAACACCACAAAAAACGGAAGAAAAAAGAGAAAAAGGGCTTCGTTACAAAGTGGAAAGCAAAATTATGGCAACAAGGAAGTCTACCCGTTACAACTATAAAGATGGAAGTGTTGTTTCTATAGGCCTTCCACAACCTACAAGGGTGACACCACAACAATTGGAAGAAAAAAGAGAAAAAGGGTTTTGTTACAATTGTGATAGCAAATGCACTAAAGGTCATAAGTGTGCTGAGAAGAAATTATTTTACATAGAGTATGAAGAGGAGGAAGAAAAGGATCAAGAAACATCAAAAGAAGAGGATATATGCCAGGAACCAACCCTAAAGAAAGAAGAAATGAATCCGACCATATCTTGTAAAGCATTGGCAAGAATTACCACTCGTCAAACTCTCAAGATAGAAGGACATATCAAGAAAAAGAAGGTTCAAGAAGTGAAAGATCACATTGAGAAATAAGAAATGAATCCAACCATATCCTGTAATGCATTGGCCGGAATTACCACTCCTCAAACTATCAATATAGAAGGACATATCAAGAAGAAAAATGTTGAACAAGTGAAAGATCACATCGAGCATCAAGAAATGAATCTGACCATATCTTGTAAAGCATTGGAATAAATTACCACTCGTCAAAATCTCAAGATAGAAGGACATATCAAGAAGAAAAAGGTTCAAGTAGTGAAATATCACATCAAGTATCAACAACAAGTTCTCCAACTTTTAAAGGATAACGCCACTTTGGTGCAGAATCGAATGAAACAACAGGTAGATCAACATCACAGTGAAAAAAGTTTTGATTTAGGTTGGGTATTCTTACAGCTACATCTCAAGCAAGCTATTTATGAGAAGGAAATGTTGGCAATACTACATGAACTTAAGAAATGGCAACCTTACCCAATGGGAAGACACTTCAAGGTAAAAATGGAACATGATAGTCTTAAATACTTTTTAGAACAAATATTATCTTTAGAAGAACAGAAAAAATGGATCACACATATGTTGGGTTATGAATTTGACATCATCTACAGAAAGGGAAGAAAATATTTGTGCAAATGCACTCTCAAGACAGGATGAGGATGTGGAAGCATTGTCTTGTGCTATTTCTATTATCCAACCAGATTGGATAAACGAAGCAAGGGATGAATAGAAGAAGGACAAAGAAGTGTGGTGACTCGTTCAAAAGTTACAGAATATCCCAATTCAAACAATATTGTGAGAACTTGAAGAGGAAAGAAAAATCATATTGGAACCTGGAGCAGTCACAGAAATAAGAATCTGACAGCTACCAAATCGATCAATTTTAGAGTGTCTCATCAAGTGGAAGAACTTACCTGCTGAAGATTCCACATGGGAGGACAAGAATTTTATACAGAAGTGTCAAGAACTACTCAAGCATTGAGGACAACACTTTTTGAAGGAGAGGGGCATGTTAGGTCCCTATAATACTAGTGTAATCCCTTATTGTTATTAGTACAACCCCCTTATTATATTGTTGTACCCATGTAGTCCCCATATTGTTATTATTGTGCCCCATAGAAGCCCACTATTGTTATTATTGTGCCCTTATATTATTATTGTTATGTCGGCTCTGATTATATTATGACCCCTTAGACTCCTTATATAGAAAGGAGGTCTTGTCATTTGTAGCATCCAAGAATTGTTTATTTGTGTAATGTAAAGGAGGCTACCCCCTCGAAGAGGCTTATTTTGAAGGTGTTTATCTATTTTTTCTATCTTTTGTGAGTTGGTTTCATAACATTTGGTATCAGAGTTGAAATTCGGGCTCGATCTTCCCCACAATTTTAGATCAAATGGGTTTTAATTTCAGAGTCTAAACGTTCATAGAAAACAAATTATAGTGAAAATTCCATGATGACCTTTTTGAGATAAAATTCTAGAGCTTTGAACAACCCTAACTTCCTCAGTGTAGGTTTTAACCCCGTACATAAATTACCTAGATACAAATTCTAAAACATAGAAAATAAACAGTCCGGAGCATAACACATAAAACACATATACACAGAGATTTTCCCCTGAATCCCAAAACCAAGACAACCAACTTGATTTTCCATTATGTTCCTTTCAATGTTACAATAAATATTTATACATGTCGAAGCATCCAATACCCTGGAACAAAAACCATCGCGTCCAAAACCATGAGTAAAACATCATGCAAAAAACCATTGGTAGGTCTTCCCAACCTAATATAGGGTCCAGAAACAAAATTTTCCAGGTGACTACCCCTGACCCCATAGAGTGGGGTTACCTTCATCCCTAAAACCCCCTATGACCCCCCCCAACCTGCTACGCAATCGGTGCAATGAAGAGGCTAGCTCTGCCCCCTTCTAACCCCCCAGTTAACTACATCAGCTAGTCATGGAAAGAATATAACACAACCCAACATTCTCCCACTTGTTGTTTTCTTTGCACGGGGGGCCACAGGAGAGATTATTCATTTATCCACCCTTGCAATGCCCATTGTTTCTCTACACCAAGAGAACTTCTCAGAGCTCACAGATTTTATCAATGCATCTACAATATTCTTCAAAGTGTCCACCTTTACCAACAACATATTTTTTTCTTTTATCATATCCCTCATAAAGTGATACTGAACATCAATGTGCTTTGTCTTTCAATGATATGCAAGGTTATTTTCCAAGAAAACTTCACTCTGGCTGTCACAGTCTATCCTTATAGCTCCCTGTACTAATCCCATACTTGAACGCAATCTCTGCAACCAAACTGCTTCCTTGATTGCATGACTGGCTACCATGTATTTTGCCTCTGTAGTTGATAGTGCCACTACAGATTGTTTCTTACTCATCCAACTAACTACACTTCCAAATAGGTTAGACACATACCCACTTGTAGATCTTCTTTGATCCAAATCCCCAGCCCAATTTGCATCAACAAAGCCATGAATATCCAACACTTTGTCCAATCCTGGTCTTCCTTGGTAGCACAAACCATAATCACTAGTGTCACGCAAATATGTGAAAACCCACTTCACTGTTTTCCAGTGCTCCTTCCCTAGTTTTGACATAAACCTACTCAATACTCCCACTGCATGTGCAATGTCTAGTCTAGTACAGACCATCGCATACATTAGGCTACCGACTGCACTTTCATATGGAACACGGGACATGTCCTCTTCCTCTTCTTGTGTCTTGGTACATTGTTCAACAGATAATTTTACACCTACGGGAATAGGAACCTTCACCAATTTGCTATCCTACATATTAAACCTCTGCAATATTGTCTCAACATACTTCCTTTAGTTTAACCAAAGCTTCCTCTTTATCTGATCTCTTTTAATTTCCATGCCCAAAATATAGTTTGCAGCACCAAGATCTTTCATGTAGAATTTGGAGGACAAATGGGACTTCAAATATTCGATAATCTCTTTGTCATTTCCAACCAACAACATATTATCCACATAAAAAACCAGATAAATAACACAGTCACCAATTAATTTAAAATACACACAGTGATTTGCTTTACTTCTGGTGAAGCCAAGTCCACGTATAAATGTATGAAATTTATGATACCACATCCTTGGTGACTGTTTTAACCCACACATAGAGTTCTTTAACTTTCATACCAGTCCCTTCTTACTCTTCACCACAAAGCCTTCAGGTTGCTTCATGTAGATTTCCTTTTCCAGATCCTTGTGAAGAAACATTGTCTTCACATCCATCTGTTTTACCTCAAAATCAAAAGCACCAACAACAGATAAAAGTAATCTAATAGAAGCTACCTTGGTAAGAGGAGAAAAAATATCACCAAAAGAAATTCCTAGCACCTGGGGGTAACCTTTTTCTACCGACCGAGCTTTGTATTTCTCCACCTTTCCTTCTGCATTTGTCTTCTTTTTGAACACCCATTTGCTACCAATGGTTTTCCTTCATCCAGATCCCAAGCCCCATTTTTGTGCAAAGATGCCATTTCATCAACCGTGGCCTTTTTCCAAAGTTTTCCATCCTCTGAATCTACTGCTTCCTTCACAGTTCTGGGATCATCATCAGTAACAAATAAAGCAAAATTTGAACAGAAAGCAGATGGACTATACCTTTCCGACTGCCTTATTTCTCGAACTGATCTTCTCACACGTGGAGTTTGTGGATCTTTATCTTTTGATCCCTCCTTTGATGTAGACTCTGATTCTTCCTCCTTAAGCTCAAACTCTATCTTCGTAGGTTCCTTTGGTTGGAATTCATGTTTAATAACATCTTACGCCTCTCTGAACACCACATCTCAGCTGTACACAACCTTCCTTGTTACTGGGTTCCAAGCTTATAACCCTTTAAACCATCCTTATACCTAATAAAGATGCACTTTTCATATTTACTATCCAACCTTTTTCTTTTCTCCTTTGGAACATGTACATATGCATCACATCCAAATACCCTCAGATGTGAAAGAGAGGGTTTCTTACTAGTCCATACCTCTTTTGGAGTCTTATCCTCTAACATTGATGAAGGTGATCTGTTGACCCAAGTAACATGCGATCTCCACCACCTTTGCTCAGGATTCTTGTCCTAACCCAACACCACTGAGCATGCTTCTTGCCCTTTCCATCAACATCTTGTTCATTCTTTCTGCAACTCCACTTTGGTGAGGTGTATATGGAGTAGTATTCTATCATGCTATACCACACTTCTTATAGAATTCTTCAAATTCCTTACTGCAAAACTCTCCACCGTTATCTGTCCTTAGCACATTTATCTTCTTCTCTGTCTGGTTTTCCACCAGAGCCTTAAATTCTTTAAACCTGTCAAAGACTTCAGATTCTTCTTAAGGAAATATATCCATGTATTCCTTGAGAAGTCATCTATAAATGATACATAGTACACAGACTTACCCAGTGATGGAACTTTCATAGTTCCAAACACATCACTATGCACAAGCTCTAATATTTGTTTCACCCTCTTACCACCAAACGGGCAACTCGCCCGATTCTGCTTCCCATATACACAATTTTCACAGAAATCAAAATCCAGAGAGCTATTACTCATACCTTCTACCATACCTTTACCATGAAGTATTTGAAGGACCTTCTCTCCAATTTGTCCAAGCCTTTAATGCCACAACATGCTCTTCTCTCTAGAGACCACTGGATTTTCTGCTCCACTTTCAGGAACCATGAAACTATTATACCCATCAATAACAGTGCTACCTTGTAGATTGTATAGAGTTCTAATCTGAACTCCCCACATCAATAACAGTGCTCCCCAAACCATCTTGCAGGTATCCTTCTCAAACATTGTTTTTACACCTGCATCATCTAGCTTGCTTACAAAAATCAAATTTCTGGCCAATGCAGGAATATGCAGAACACTCGAAGGTGTTCTAACCCTTCCACCTTGCAACTTCAACTTTACTTCTCCACAACCAATGATTATGGCCTTCCTATCATCCCCTAAGAAGACATCACCACCATTGTATTTCTCATACTCTCAAAACCACTCTTTTTGGGGAGTGAAGTGAAAGGATGCACCTGAGTCAATCAACCATGCCTCATGATCTACATGTGTACTTGAAGAAGCCAAGTACACATCCCCACCTTCATTTGAGGTGGTTTTCACCTCTACAGATGGAGCATCATCATATCCCTTTCCTTTTTTAGGAGCTTTATATTTACAGTCCCTTTTGTAGTGCCCTTCCTTTCCACATTTCCAACACACCACCTTTACAGGTTTTCCTAGAGATTTAGATCTCCCTCTAGATTTAAATCTCCCACTTGATGATTTACTTTTGTTTCTTATCTTGGAACATCCTCATACAGAAAAGGAATCACCATTCTGGCTCTCCATATTTTTTCGTCTCATGTCCTCCACCAGCAAGGATGAGACTATTTCATCAAACTACAAGGTAGTTGCGTCGCTACCTATTGCAATAACCAGACTATCCCATGAATCTGGTAGAGAACACAACAAATTGATGCACTTATATTCATCTGGAATTTTAATATCAACAGACAATAACTAACTTACCACAATATTAAATGCATTCAGATGCTTGGTCACTCAGTCTCCATCTTTCATCCTCAAGTTATACAACTTTTTTTGTAGGAACATTTTATTCACTAAAGACTTAGATTGGTACAAAGTCCCTAACTTGTCCCACGAATCCTTCGCCATAGCTTCCCCTGATACATTCAACAATACTGAATCTGAGACACACAATCATATTGTGCTCTTTTCCTTCTAATCCAACTTCTTCCATTCTTCATCAGAAACTCTTGTTGGTTTAGTACCCAGATCTACTGTGATCCACTGATCTTTATCCACCAACAGATCCTCCATCTTGAGTTTCCTCAACTCAAAACTCTGACCATTAAATTTCTCTATCTTTATCTTTCCACTACTCACCATCTTCTTTTATCACTAGAATTGATCTCGCAGATCTCCCACTGAACAGGGTCAACCATAGGCCCAGGCGAAACTCCTCAGCAATAAGGGTGTCCCCTTGAAGCCAAAACAACTTTGATACCAAATGTAGGTTTTAACCCCATACAGAAATTACCTACCTATGAATTCTAAAACATAGAAAATAAACAATACGAGAGCATAACACATAAAACACATATACACAGAGATTTTCCCCTGGATCCCAAAACCTGGACTACCAGCTTGACTTTTAATTATGTTCCTTTCAATGTTACATTGCATTTTATACATGCCAAAGCATCCAATACCATGGCCTGAAAGCCATCATGTCCAAAACCATGTGCAAAAAAATCATGCACAAAACCATAGGTTGGTTTGCCCAATCTAATATAGGGTCCAAAAACAAAATTTTCCAAGGCGCTGCCCTAGACCCCATAGAGTGGGGTTACCTTCACCCCTCAAACCCCCTGTGACCCCCCCCCGACTATGCAATTGGCGCAACGAAGGGGGAGCTCGGGCCCCCTTCTAACCCCTCTGGTACAAAATCGGCTAGCCGTGGAAAGAATATAACACAACCCAACACTCAGATAATATCTTCGTAAATATAGTGAGACAAGATTTGAAATTTGGACTCCAGGTTTAGAAAAATTTATTCTCAAATGGGTTTTGTTTTTAGCTTCTGAAACTGTGTAGCAAAAAGGTTATAGCAAAAATTCCACGATGGCCTATTTGGAGTAGAGAATCAACTCAGAAAAAGATAGAAAAGAGAGATCAACACCTTCAAAATAAGCCTCTTCTAGGGGAAACCTCCTTTACATTATACAAATGAATAATTCTTGGATGATACAAATGACAAGACCTCTTTTCTATATATAGGAGTCTAAAGGGTCATCATATAATTAGAGCTGACATAACCATAATAATGTAAGGGCACAATAATAATAATAGTGGGCTTTTATGGGGCATAATAATAACAATATGGGGACTACATGGGCACAACAATATAATAAGGGAGCTATACTAATAACAATGAGGGGTTACACTAATAGTATAGGGACCTAACAAAAATGCAATCGTTGTCATGCTTAGTAGAAGGAATGCCTGACATGTAATCCATGGATATGGATTCTCAAGTTTGGCTAGGAGTAGGCAAAGGAGTATATAGGCCTTGCTTCTTGATGGTTTTTTTGGCAATGGTACATGCGATGTAGGATCTAATGTAATCCGCAACATCCTATCACAGTTTTGGCCAGTAAAAATACTTTTGTAGTACTGCCACTGTTTTATCTACTCAAAAATGTTGAGTGAGTCGATTGTAGTGTGCCTCCCAAATCATCATGGCATGCTCACTTGAAGGACCACATATGTGTCCCAAGTGGCATAATAGCAAGTCCTAGAGGTGAAAATTTGGAACTTTCTTACCTTCCAAGAGTGTCTGGTATGTGTTGTTGAATTTTGGATCACTCTTATAAAGATGCAGCCACATTGAAGTCTCGTTCCCACAAGAGTCGAGTGCAATGACCAATGAGATCACTGGTGGTCAGCAGAGGTAGTTTGCAACATTATTGGTGTTTCCCTTCTTATTCTTCATTTTCAAATGGAATTGTTGTTGGTATGTGGACCATTTCTAATGGAAATCATTCAGCAACTTCCCTTATGTCTATATGAACTGCTGGGGTTAGTGGTCTATGTGAATGGTCGTTTCCTTCCCCAGAATGTAATGCTTCCATTGATAGTAGGCCTGCACAATGGAATGCATTTCTTTCTCGTAAGTGGGATACTTTTGGACCGTGTCTGAAAGTGTCTCACTATGGTAAGCCATTGGATGCCCCTGCTAAGTAATAAATGCACCAATAGCATAGTCATAGGCATCTATCTCAATCTCAAATGGTTGCTGCAAGTCTGGTAATGTGAGCATTGGTGCATAATAGAGGTGATGCTTCAATTCAACAAACACCTTCTATTGGGTTTCGAACCAAAAACAAATTGCTTTCGCTTCACCCTTGGTGACTTGACTTAAAGGCCAAGTGATATCAGAGAACCCCAGCATGAACCTGCAGTAGAAATTGGCAAGACCTAGAAAGATACGGAGCTCTATTAGAGTTGTTGGGGCTGGCTAATCGTGAATGACTTGTATCTTGGTTGGGTCCACATGCACACCCTGCTCATCAAATATGTAACCCATATATTGAGCTTGGGTCATGCCAAAATTGCATTTCTCCAAATTGGCATGAAACTTGTGTTTTCATAGGGTTTGAAGGACTTGTCAAACATGGTGGAGGTGCTCTTCCTAACTTTGGTTGAATATCAAGATGTCATCTAAATACACCATGATGAATGCATTGGTGAAGGGTCACAAGATGTCATCCATCAATCTTGTGAAGATTGCAGTGGAATTGGTCAATTGAAATGCATGACCAACCATTCAAAAACGCCCTCCTTAGGTTTGAAGTCAGTCTTCCACACATCGAAGTGTTCGATAGGAACCTAGTGATAATGGGACTTCAAGTCAATCTTGTTGAAATATTTGGCCCCCTTGATTTGGTCCAGAAGCTCATCAATCCATGGGATTGGGTACCTATTCTGAACAATGATATTTTTCCTTTTTTTCATTCCCCTTGTCATGTTTAGACTCAGATTCAGAACATGCATATGACTCGAAAGCCTTCAACTCAACCACCAATGATTGTTTGGCTCGACACTCGTGTTGTTAGTGGAGATCTTATCGAAATCACACCATTTTCCCATGTCCTTCTTTATCTTCATGGTTTTGTTCTTTACTTGTGGCTTCGGTGGGTTTTCTTGCATCACCCCACCTTGGCTTTTTCCTTTTCTCTATGGTTTGGGGGCACCTTTTCCTTACTTCAAATTTGCAAATCGAAAGTCTCGCTTCTTCTGTCTAAAATTCTACTCAATCTTGATAGCGTATCGGTATGTCAGGTCAAGCGAGGAGATGTCCAGGAACTCCATCTTGTTCTAGATGTACTTGTGTATACAACCACAGTACTTGAGTACCAAATGCTGCTCAGAATCATTGATACCCAACTTTGTACGAAGAGTATGGAAAACGTTTGTGAAATATGGCACATCTTGGTCAGTTCCCTGTCGTAGCATGGTCCACGTGATGCATTTTCTTCATAGCTCCTGAAAGGGTAATATTGTTCCTTGATGGAATCTCAAAAATAATCCTAAGTGGGTGCACTAAAAAGAGTGAGGATTCCCTCTCATCCTTTTATTCGTAATAGGTTTCCAACCAGTCCTTGACATCTGGGGCGGCTTTGAGAAGTACAAAAGTAATCTTATCCCGATTGGAAAAGTCATGAACTGAAAAATATTATTCCAACATATTTAACCATATATCTATGACGTCTGCATCTATTTGTCTCTCAAATATGGGAGTATTGAAGTTAACTTGTACCTTAGAAAGAGTGGTGCCTCCATAGTGGCTGTTGCATGAAGATGCATCGCCTATGGGTAGTCATCGAAGGATCTCTACAAAGTTATCCATCATTGCATTCCTCTGTCACTCAAGGGATTCCTCAAGCAATATTTTGAAAGGATATTCTACCCCCTCATCTTTCTTTTCTTCCTCCATAGGAGGTCATTGGTATTTACGAGGCTGGTCTTGCAAAGGTTCAACTAGTTCGAGTGCTAACTCCTTATACCCTGACTCATTGGGTACATGAAAATAAAAATAGAGAAAGAGAAGACCACCCTGATACCACTAATCTGAACTTACATAGGAACACAACAAATCATATATAGAACCACAAATACAGAGATGCAACATAAATACCACTTCATTTCATTAATATCAAAATACTAAAATATGCTTATAAACATAATGGAAATAAACTAGCTCGGGCAATGGTAGCTTATCTCTGAGAAGAAATGTGTCAACTACATCCCTATGAACTGTGTTACGATTAGGCTCAAGGGCCTATTTATTATTTTAAAATAATTGAAAACCATAAACAACCAAAACCCTAACCTTAGGAGATGGAATGCCAAGAGTTTGCGGGCCTCGTTGGGTTTAGTTGGGCAACCAACTTCCCAGGGTTGTAACTTGCTCATATTATATTTTTTTGGCACGTATGATACCTTTTTTGAAAGGTCTATCAAGTACTATAGGGTTTGTGACCAAAACAAAATGTCGTTTAGGGGGTTAAAATTGTTCCGTAATTTCAGGACCCGAAAACTGCTAAAAATAGTAAATGTTGAAATAAACAAGGAAACAAATGAAACCGAGTGGAGTTCTAGGTGAAATAGGTTGGTGGCCACCAATATCCACCTAGATCACTATCACATGTAGAGAAAGTCTAGAGTCACATTTTGTTATTAGGTTTCCTTAGATAACTGCAACTTAATTTGACTTTATTCTTACAAATCAACCACACTTGCTTTATGACTTCCTACCAAGAACTTGCTATATAATTTTATTTCCTTATTTCCTCAACAAAGGACACAACATATGTATTATATCTTTGCATTAAATATCAAGAACATTTTTGTGTTTCTTCCCTTAGAAGGTTTTTAATTTTCAAAGCAAATATGTCACTTAGTTTGTTTAGATATTATTAGAGGCTAAGAGCATATGCTCATATTTATTTTCTTTAATGAATGGGTCCATCTTGACCTTTTTTCTATTAATATTTTGGAGCTTCATATGAATATCAACTATTCTATCGGGTTGTATTATATATAGGGCCTATACTCATCCTCTTTCTCTTTTGCATGGAATATATAGTTGAATTTTTTTTTGTTTAGTGATTCCCATACCTATATTTGATTAATGTAACTTGAGGTATTAGTTCCTCTAAAATTTGCTTCATAATTTAATATTCTCGATTATATGCACATCTAGGTTTTTCTCCTTTATTTAATTAATAGGTATTGGGATATTGCCCTACTTATTCATGAAATAGGTTAACAATTTCTATTTAGATTTATAGGAACTCATCCATACTTGTTTATATAACATCTTTACATATTTGCATAAGCATTCCATGTAAGTTATTGTTCTTATATTAATATCTTCACCTATAGTAAAATTAACTAGAGTTTGCGAGAACTAATTCTATTGCGTAATACCAATATATAAAATATATAGATGGATTTTTCTCCATAAGGGATTATATATAAATTTTCTATAGCATATACTTCTTCCTTCCTATATAAAATTTTCCATCTATATTCTGCACTTAGCATTGTAACTTGTTATAATTTATGCTCCTTGACCTTCATTTGAAGGTTATGTTTTGCATAGAATTTTAAGTTATTTACTTCATATTTATTTATGTATTCTTCCTCTCTAACTTCTTAATTGTAGTATAATTCTAACATAGCAAAATTGCTAACAACCTTCATTTAATGAGAAGGTTAGGGATAACACCTAAAAATTAGGAAATGGATATTAAATATATCCGCAAATATAATTTAAGTATTTAATTGTTTTCAAGAAGTAATTATATTCATGTTTCCTTACATGTATAGAATTCTTATCCATACTAAGTTCCACAATAATTAACCATGTCTTACACTCTCATTTGTTATACTTGAATAGCGCTAGTTTAGCTCACCATTCTTGAATATGATTTATTGTTTTAAGCTCCTTCCTATTTTTCCTTTTTACTTGCGGATTTATTTCTACAAACTAGATTTTCCTTAATTCTTTCCACTAAATCTACATCTAGATTCCTTATCGAATAGAGAAAACCACTACATTTTTTGTCTTAAAAATTAAATCACGTGCAATAGTATACATATCTTTATACCATTCCAAATGAATAGATCAATTTGAATTAAACATTCCACTTCATAACTTTGTAATATATATAGAATAATGTTGTGTATGCATACATATGCTTTAATCAATCATCATATTTACCATCCATGAGTGAATCAATCAAATCAAACTGAATTCATAATACAATAGTAGATAACAATATATATAATTCTATGAACATAAGAAAATAATCTTAATCATCTCACTACAATCAATTACTTGAGAGAACTTTGAGAGAGATCATATTCCTCCCAGCCAATGAGCTGCCACCAACAACTCCTCTCAATCTCAAACTTCTTACCTCTAAGAATAATAACCCTTTTTTTATTCCTTAGTGGTATTTTTATAATTTGTTCCCAACAAATTTTTCTTTAGAAATGCCTTATTTTTAGGGTTTTCACCCGTAGCTTTTCTTTTTGTTTAGGGAAAGTATTTTATTTTTCCTTTAAAGCATGTCATTTTATCTCATTGTGATTTTCTTTTATTTTTCACTCAACAACCCATTTCTCTCTTGTTAAGTTTTAAATTTTACATCATAATCTTTCTCTCCCATTATGCTTTTTTTGAAATAATAGTTTTCTCCTAGTATTTTTAGGAGAAGATTTGGGAAGGTCCACAATGTGGAATTAAACACTAAACAATTTTCTAGAATAACAAGAAGCCTCTATTACTCATATGCTCTTTCCCATTTATTCTGAAAAGTGAAATCATTTATTGATAATGTAAAATTTAATTACGTAACAAATTAATTCCAACACTGGACTCCAACACCACCAAGTTCAAGAAATAATCATGATATTCTAAAAATAGTCATATGTTTTTAAACACAAGGCACAAGGGTATCACACATCTTAAGCTACTTCTAGGAAAAGTTCTTCTAGATAGAAATGGGGCAAAAGAGAAGGCTCTCTTGGTATTGGATGATGTTAAAATAAATTCATATCCCCACCTAGATAGAAGACTCAATCATGTGGAATCTCACCTTAGCATACCCCTTGTGACGTAGTACCAAATCACTTACCAGTGATTGTCCAGCTCATATTACACTGGTTCATCATTCCAAGCTTGATTCCCTCATTTAAATGTGTTGCCACTATCCATATACAAGAGTGTTTACACAAACTAGATCTTGCTAATGATCCACTTTGGATGTTCTTCCCTTCTATGTAGATCAAAAAATTCATAATTTGAATACTACAATTGTGAAGCCTTGCATCTACCATTACATATTAATTCATTGCAATGACTTCATCTCTATCAATTTTTGACAATCCACCATATACCAATCATAAAGAGATTGTTAGTCTTTTCAATGCATAATTCATTGAGATTTAAGATCAGGATATAGGTTCTAATGAACAAATCCCAATTCCCAAATTTAATGCAAGGAATATTCCTTTCATACTAAGTTACATTCTATTCCCAATGCATAAATTTCAAGTTCATATCTACACATGTCTTGACTGAGGATTTTATATATATTGGGAGTTCTTTCCATTATCAATGCACACAAATTTAATCTAACTTGATTGCATTGAATTGGAAACATAATCTATCTATATTCAAATTCCCACCTATTCATACATTTTCATATTATATAGGAATAAAATGTTGTGCTAAACTAAGCATGATTACTTGAATAATGGTTGTGATTAAAGCCACAAATTTACAATTCAATCTCCCACGACTATGAATCTCAATTCTTCTCAGAAGGCATGGATGTTGTCTTATTTAAGAACGAATTGGAAAACACCCAATTGAATGATCATTATTTTGACAACAATCTCTCATGAATTACAGATATGGAGTATGCCTGAGCACTTCAGATGACAAAAGCCCAAACAATTCCACCATGAATTTTATAGTACAATGCTTCTGTTTCTCTCTGATTTTTTTGAACAATGATTAGGAGAAATATTGGGTAGCTCTTCTTTATTTTTATGCACAAATTGATTAACTATAGTAATATCTTTCCACAATGCACAATGTACCTCTTCAACTAGAAACTTGTAGTGAATGACAATATTTTAGTGCAGTGGGATTAGTGATCACTTTGTTGATCAATGATCTCTACTTCCAACCAAGTATGAGAAGAACCAAGGGATTCTCACCTTCTTTCTTCTCCAGAGCATTATCTTACTTGAGTTTGTACAATTATGTGATCACCTACACAAGGTTCTGAGCCTACCTCTCTTGAGATTCCTACTACAATAGATTCACACTCAATAATGAGTCATCTCAAGAGATATACATGCATATAGGGTCTGCAACCATTCACACATTATAAAATCTCACAGATCCATCAAATTAGAACACTCAGAATAGAATGATCGATAATTAACACAATAGTATTTATAGAGTTACAAGGGCCTCCCTCTCATGGATAGATTTACATAAAAGTGTTCCTACTTGGTATTGAAGCCAGACATTTGCTTCCACAATGTCTCACTATTCTATCGTGTACAAACACTATTATCATTATATATTCCATGACCAATATATACGGAGATTACATTCGATGAACCTTGTGGGTTCAAAGCCACTAATTTAGGATCTATTGGACTTGTATAAAGCAAAATCCACAATGTTGGATTTTTATGACACCTTCCATATTTCCAAAATTAATCCTATTCTAACAACCATTGTTTTCTATAGCTTTTGGAAGTACTAGATATTTTCCATTTCATATGAGTTTTCATAAAATCATAAGAAAATATATCTGATGAATGATACAATCAATTAAAAATACCCCTACTCTAGTCAAAATACACTTTTGAAATGGAAGTCTCGATGCTCTTCCATCATACTCCCAAGGTTAAAAAGAATCATGGTCTACTGACCATGTTGATGAAGCATGTCTTCCTAGATCCCAAATTTTTCTTTGTAGTTGGTCCTTCTATTTATCATGTTGTTGTTTATTTGTCATCATCTTATTCATTCCTCCAGGATTCAATATTTTATGTTGTAGTTTTCCTCCTTCCTTGTTGATATATACTTACTCCACCATCTTCGAGATGTTATCCTTTATTCCTTTATGCACTAATTAACTCTTATGCTGAGTTTTTTTCAACATCAACTTCCTCATTTCTTCTATTTCCTCATCCAACATGTCCTCTGGATGGCACAAGTCACTGGTTCCTCACTGAAATTTTTTGTTATCCACCACTAAATCATTAGGGTACAAATTTCCTAGAGTTGCTTCCATCATTCTCTACATTTTCTACTGGAATGCATCATCATTGTTGTCCCTTTGTTGCTGCATTTTTTCCATGGGAAACTTGTCCTTATCATGTTTTCGAATACTACAATTCACTATACCCTTTGTCCTTGGATTGTTCAACCATTTTTCTGAAAACTTCAATTCTACAACAATAAATTCCATGTCCATTCCTTTGCAACTTTACATGGTCTCTTCCAATGGGTTTTGTACTTCATCATTTGAAGTATCTCAGAGCCAACTATTTTATCTATGCATATCCTCATCCTTTTGGAAATTTATGTTAGTTTCACACACTATATCTACACATCTTCCCTCCTTATTGGTTAGATATGACAATCTTGTCTCCTCCATTGAAATGACAGAATCCTGAGCTGTCATTTCTTGGTTACCTACAGACACAAAACATTCATTAGTTTTATAAACATGAGACCTTGAAGTATATTTTGATACCTCTAGTACTCTTCCCTCATGCAACACTGGAACCTTTAAGAAGTTCATCAAATATGCCTCTTCCATAGCAGCAAATTCCTCCTCAACATCATTAGTGTTTACACACATCTTCTCTTCAATCTCAGGTTGTTCTTCCATGGTTGCATGTATCCATGGAACATAGTCGTCCTCTTGATCATCCTTCCAAGAAAATTTTTACTTCTTTCCATCCAGTCTAATAGTACTCAATGATTATTCTTCCTTTCTATACAGTACATAACCAATTCCATGTAATTCACTTGTACCAACTCCTACTTTCACACACCAATTTTTAAGGTCAAAATCTTCATGGTGTATATCCTCCATCAACATATTGCCCATCATATTTTGATTTTCCACATAGATTGTGAGACTCTTAAATGGTCTCATATTGGCATGTTCATCACTATCCTCCTCTCCTATAATGGATCCTTGTTCTGGTGCACAAATGCACTATGCTTCTTTCTCAGATTCAAGTTCTTTGAGCATCGTCAACCATTTTCTAATCATATGCCGCATCCTTTTTCTATGATTACTTGCATGCAACTTCTTAACTGGCCATTGAACTCTTTTCCCTATATAAATTCCATTCCTCAACTCTTTCATCAAATCTTTCTATAGTTGCTTTGTTTATTTTTATAGTTGATTTTTCATTTAGTTGAGTTCTTCTTTCATCACTCATTCTCCTTTCTCTAGTTGTCTCATCCTCTAGCCTCCATTTACTCTTACATATCTCTAAACGTATCACATGACTATCCATAGCCATTTTTTACCTCTTCTTTCCTCCTCTTGTGAACTCTCCTTGTTCACCTATGAGCCGCAACCAATCCTCTCTTCTTTCCTATGGATACCTACAATACCTCACCAATCTTCCTCCTGAGCTTAGCCTTTTGGTATCCATGGTTCCTTCTCTAGAACTTCCTCTTGTAAATTCTCCCCACACTCGTTCAATAACTTCCCTTTTGGCAAATTTTACTGAAGTTTGATTGTTGGAAGTTGTCCTTTTCCTTTTAGTTCTATGTAGTATACCCTTTTAACCTTCTTCATGGAGCATGTCTACTCCTCATCCTTCAAGATGTAAGGTTGTTGGAATTTCTCCTGCTTACTTCTCCTTGAGAACTTTGTTGTCATTACCTCTCTTTCTGCAGCAATGGAATTCTACTGCTCAGTTCTTGTCATAATTCTTCCTGCTTCTAAGATCTTTCTTTCTCCCTTTCCACTTCCACAATATTGTTGGAAAAATGGCTAATATAAACTTCTTCCTTTTACTAATGTCTACTTCAACCTACAAACATACTCTCATTCGATATCTTTTGGTTGTTTCTTCTTCCTTTGTCATTGCTTCGGTGGTTGCTTCTCTTTTCTTTCATAGCTTCATTTGTTGCATGTCTGCTACCTACAACACAACACTTATATGGATAGTGTCTAAAGACCAACACCTATCAATATTTTCTTCCTCTAACATTTTTTACACCTTATTTCGATATTTTACATGAAAATATTTTGTATACACTTTCAACTTAAAGGTATTGCAACCTACTCCAACCTTTTCACTTCTAATTCTTACAGGAAAATTAATTTCCTGCTTAATTGCAATCTTTTCAAACAATATCTCCTAGTCAAAGTTACTATGTGTCTGCAATCATCTAAAACAAATAATACTCAAACCTCTTTCTTTGGTTCTCCAATAGTTTCATTCTTAAACCCATTTCTCTACCTTATTCTTCTATTGGTAGCATTTTTTCTATTGAAATCTTCTGTGCTCACAATATCTAGTGCATACTTAAATCTTCCAAGCTTATCCCTATGATCAACAATCTTCAGTCTTTATAATTGAAAAATAAATCAAAATTACAACTATTGTAGCCTAGGTTCTTCTTCTCGTCCATTTTATTCTTTCGGGTTTAAAGATTTGAAACCATGCTCTGACACCACTTTCTCCTCTTGGAGAACCGATTTGATCAGCACTTTACCTCTAGTATCAATTTATCTAATACCACTTGATGTCAGACCAAATCACTAACCAGTGATTCCCCACTTGTATTACCCAGGTTCATTATTCCAAGCTTGATTCCCTCACTTAAATTTGTTGCCATGATCCATATACAATAATGTTGACACAAACAAGATCTTGCTAACAATCCACTTTGGATGTTATTCCCTTCAACATAGATAAAAAACTTCATAACTTGAATAATGAAATTGTGACACCTTACTTCTACCATTATAGCTTGATTCATTAAAATGCCTCCATCTCTATCACTTTCTAACAATCCACCATTTACCAATTATTAAGATATCATTAGTCATTTCAATGCAAAATTTGTTGAGATTTAAGTTGCGTCTATAGGTTCTGATGATCAATTCCTAACTCCCAAATTTAGCACAAAGTGTACTCCTTTCATACTAAGCATTTATTCCTAATGCATATATTACAAGTTCATATCCATGCATTTCCTAACTAAGAATTTTATATATATTGAGAGTGTTTTCCACTATCGATGCAAACACATTTATTCTAAAATGATTGCATTGAATTAGAAACATAACCTAGTTATATCCAAATGCCCACTTATTCATACTTTTCCATATTCTATAGTTGTGCTAAACTACGTGTGATTACTTAAAGACTAGTTGTAATCAAAGCCACAAATTTGCAATTCAATCTCCCACGACTATGAATATCAATTCTTCTCAGAAGGCATGAATGTTGTCTTATTTAACATTGAATTGGAAAACACCCAATTAAATGATCACACTTTTGACAACAATCTGTCATCAATTATAGAGACATAGTATACCTGAGCGCTTCAAATACAGAAAGCTCAAATAGTTCCACCATGAATTTTATAATATAATGGTTCCTCTTCTCTCTTGTTTTCTTAACAATGATTAGAAGCAATAGTGGGCAAGGAAAATTTTAAGGATGGAAGTTTATTTTAAAGTTTAGAAACCTTGGCAAATCTAACTAGTCCCTAATATGCAAATTGTAAAATGTTTGGCAATATTTTGTAAAAATATTTAAATTTATAATGATTTTATACTAGTCTATATAAATTTTTGGCGATTTTTAAGGTAAAATAATTTTATACTATAAAATGTGGGCAAATCATTTTTAGAAAAAATGGAAATTGGTGAATCCTTTTTTTGGAAAAAAACATGGAAAATTAGCCGACTTGTGAATATTAGCCCCTCAAATTTTCCCTGACAGTGGGTAGCTCTCTTTTTTTCTTTGCACAACTTCATTATCTATAATAATATCTTTCTGCAATACACAATGTACCTCTTTAACCAGAAACACTTCCAACAAATGACAACCTTTTATTGCAACATGATCGTTAATCACTTTGTTGATCAATGATCTCTGCTTCCAACCAAGTCTGAGAAGAACTAAGGGATTATCACCTTCTCACTTCTCCAAAGAATTATCACTCTTGAGCTTGTACAATTCTGTAAGCACCTAAACATAGTTATAAGGCTACCTCTCTTGAGCTTCAACTCCTCCTCCAATAGATTCACACTAAATAACGAGTCATATTAACAAATGTACATGCATACAATGATTGCAATCATTCACATATTATAAAATATCATAGATCCATCAACTTAGAACACATGGAATAAAATTATTCATCATTAAGACAATAGTACCTATAGAGTTACAAAGGCCTCCCTCTCATGGATGGATTTACATTAAATTGGCCCTACTTGGCATTAAAGCTAAACCTTGGCTTCCACAACCTCTCATTGTTTTATCTTGTAGATACACTACTATCATTATACATTTCATGACTAATATATACGGAGATTACATTCAATGAACCTTATGGGTTCAAATCCACTAAGCATTAGGGGATTTTTGAGTTCTAAAATGGGTCTCCTAAGAAAATTCTAGAATAACAATGGAGATAATAAAATAAGATTAGATTACATCATCAAATTTTAGAGGGAAAAAAGAAAAAACTATTTTTCAACTCATATTTTCAACTTATCTCCCTATGGGTTTACTCAAATTTCGAGCGGCATCACTCATTGGATGTAACATTTAATTTCTCATCCAAGGAGTACCCATGTTGCATACTTTTTCATGTATTTCTCATATTTAGTGTAGCAGGGTCCATCAAAATTATGCAACATGGGTACTCATTGGATGAGAAATTAAATGTTGCATCCAACGAGTACTCCCACTCGAAATAAGAGTAAAACCTTAGGGAGATAAGTTAAAAATATGAGTTGAAAAAGTAGTTTTATTATTTTATTATTTTTTAATCTTTTTACTTTTTTACTCCAAAAGTGGTGAATCATCCCCCATGGTTGACAACATCATCTTGAATCCTATTGGTTTTTATAAATTTTATTTTGGTTGTACATTTTTCTTAGGAGGCCCATTTTAGACCTCAAAATTCCCCTAATGTTAGGATCTATTGGACTTGTGTAAAGGAAAAGTCCACAAAATTGTAATTTTATGACACCTTCCATATTTCCAAAACTAATCCTATCCTAACAACCATGATTTTCTAGAGCTTTTGTAAATCCTATATATTTTCTAGTTTATATGATTTTTCATAAAATCGTAGCTAAATACATCTAATGAATAATACAATCAATTAGAAAGACTGCTACTCTAGTCAAAATGAACCTTTGACCTGGAAGTTTGGATGCTCCTACATTATACTTCCAAGATGAAAAATAATCATGGCCTCCTAAAAATGTGTTGATGAAGCATGTCTTCCTGGATCCCATACTTTATTTTGTATTTGATCCTTCTCTTTGTCATGTTGTTTCTTCTTTTTTCATCTTCCTCATTCTTCTAAACTTCCATACTTTATTCTATAGTTTTCCTCCTTCCTTGTTAATATATAGATGCTCCACCATTTGAAATATGAGATCCTTCATTCCTTCCTACACTAAATGCCTCTTTTGTTGAGTCTTGTTCAACATTAGTTTCCTTATTTCCTATATTTTTTCATCCAACTTGTCCTCTAGTTGGAACAAGTCATTGGTTGCTCATTGAAATTTGCCACTATCCTCCACTAAATCTTTTGGATACCAATTTCCTTGATTTTCTTCCACCACTCTCTTCATTTCCTTTGCAACTTTACATGGTCTCTTCTAATGGGTTTTTACTTCATCGTTTGAAGTATCTCCAAGCCAATTCTTT
The DNA here is from genome assembly GCA_000404065.3 of Pinus taeda. NCBI lineage: Eukaryota > Viridiplantae > Streptophyta > Pinopsida > Pinales > Pinaceae > Pinus > Pinus taeda. Next base: position 70,751 of record APFE030909275.1, on the reverse strand, counting down.
TCTCTTTTCATATCCTCGTTATTTTGGCAATTTCTATATACTTGCACACATTGTATCTACACATCTTCACTCCCTATTAGTTAGGTATGAAAATCTTGTTCTCATCCATTGAAACGATATAATCTTGAGCTATTATTTCTGCTTACCTGTAGACACAAAACATTCACTATTTTTAAAAGCATGAGACCTTGAAGTCTCTTTTGGTGCTTCCGGCACTCTTCCCTCATGCAACACTTAAATGTTCAAGAAGTTCATCAAATATGTCTCTCCCACAACAATATATTCCTCCTCAACATCATTAGTTCTTACACACATGTGCTCTTCAATATCAGGTTGTTCTTTCATGGTTTCATGTATCCATGGCACATAATATTCCTCTTGATCATCCTTCCAATTGAATTTTGTCTTCTTTCCATCCTATCTAATAGTATTCAATGACTGTTCTTCCTTTCTGCATTGAACATAACCAATGGCATGTGCTTCACATGTACCAACTCCTGCACTCACAACCAATTATCATCACTGCATGTATCCGCTATCAACATCTCAACCATCATATTGTGATTATCCACACAACTTGTGAGACTCTCAAAAGGTCTCATATCGACATATTCATCACTGTCATCCTCTCCAAGAATGGATCCTTGTTCTGGTGCACAAATGCACTCTATTTCTTCCTTAGATTCAAGTTCTCTAAGCATCCTTAATCATTTTCTAATAATATGCCCATCCTCTTTCTCTAATCACTTACACGCAACTTCTTAACTAACCATTGAACTTTTTTCCATAGATAAATTCCATTTCTGAACTCTTTCATCAATTCTTTCATTAGTTAATTTTTTTTTTGTATTTTCTTCTTCATTTTGCTAAGTTATTCTTTCATCTTGCATATCTCCTTCTCTCTTTCTTCATCACTCATTCTCATTTTTCTAGTTTTCTTGGCCTCTAACCTTCCTTGACTATGACCTATCTCTAAACCCATTACATGATTGTCTGTAGCCAATTTTTACCTCCTCTTTCTTCCTCTTGTGAACTCTCCTTCTTCACATGTGAGTTGCAAGCAAGCCTCTATTCTTTCTTCTGGAAAGCTACTAATACCTCACTAGGATTCCTCCTAATCTTAGCCTTTTGGTATTCCTAGGTCATTCTATAGAACTTCCTCTTGGAAATTCTATCCACACTCACTATGTAATTTCCCTTTTCTCAACTTCTACCCAACTCTAATTGTTGGAAGTTGTCATTTTCCTCTTGGTTCTCTGCAACCGAACATTTTCACCTTCTTCCTGGAGCGTGTATGCTCCTCATCTTTCAAGTTGTAAGGTTGTTGCAACTTCTCCTACTCACTTCTCCTTGATAACTTTTTTATCCTCACCTCTCTTTCTGCAACAATGGAATTATGTTGTTAGGTTCTTGTCACAATTCTTCCTGCTTCTAAGAGCTTGTTTGCTCCCTTTCCTCTTTCACAATATTGTTAACTTCCTAGATAATATTTAAACTTCCTCCTTCTGCAAATGTATTCTTCAACCTTCAAACGTATCCTCATTTGACACGTTTTGGTTATTTCATCTTCCTCTATCACTACTTCAATTGATGCTACCACTTTTCTTTCACAACTTTGTATGTTGTATGGCTACTACCTGTAAGAAAACACTTATATGTCCAGTATCTAAACATCAAAACCTACCAAGATTTTCCTCCTCTTTGATAGTTTTATGCACCTTATTTTGATGTTTGATGGTACTCTAAATTAGACATAAATTAAGGCCCATGCCTCTAATTTAAAACATAAATTAAGGCCTATGACCATTCTTCAGCACATTAAACCTCTATTTTTGTATTAGATAATTTATTTTTAACTTTAATATATTCATTAGGAAGGTTTATGAATAATTTAATATTTGTGCCCAATATTATTTATTTTTTGTGAAATGTTATGAGAATATTGGGCAGTTATGAAGAGTTGGGGAGGGAGATAATTTAGGGCTTGTTTCCCTACTACTGGAGGATCAATAATAAATAATAAGTCAACAAGATATTATGGAATTATGGCACAAATTGTGGAACTCCCATGATTGACAAAATCTAGGAATGTGTTCCACTAACCGAGGGAGCAAATCCAACAATCAAGGGAGAAGATCCACTAATCAAGGGATTTCGTTGGGGAAGGCTTCCTCCATCCATGGGGAATGATTCTTAAACATTTTTTATAACTAACAAGTTGAATATGCCTCTAGAGAATGATTGAGAAAGTCTAGGAATGTGTTCCCTACCATTTAATGCAAAATTCCTAGTATTGGGGACTAGATCCACTAATCAAGGGATTTTGGTGGGGAAAACTTCCTCCATACATGGATGATGATTCCTAATCATTTTTTATAAGTACCAAGTCAAATTTACCTCTAGGGATAGTTTTTCTCATTAGTGTTATTGTGGAGACAACTTGTATTCTTGCAGCTCCATTGTATTTTCTTGCGGGGATGTAATTCTATTGATGAAAATAATGAATATTGGTGCAATGTTCAACTTTTATTTCTTGTTCTCCTCCATAGGTCTCTCAGTTTCCTTGGGATTGGCCATCCCAAGAACCTCAAAGCCATTTTGTATCATTTTATTTCCTTCTTTTCACAGCTTATTCACATGCATCTCTAGTTTTTATTTCTATCTATTTCTGCATTTAGTATTAATGATTTCTTGATGTGGGATTGAGTTAAATGGTTGGTGTAAGTTCTTTTATAGGATCACAAGAATTATTTCATCCTTGGAAAAGCTTTGGAATCTCATAATAATCATTGAGTTTCTTGGATAAGTCTTCTTATTCCCAAATCTAGATCGTTGGACCTCTTTTTTAGCGAAGAACAATAAATTTGTGCTATTTTTTAGAGAGTGCTAATGAGATTCAATTGAATTAATTCCATTTACATCAGATCAAAAATCCATTCTAGTTCATAACAAAAACTACCCCATTGCATTTTCACTTAATTTGGTCATGCATTTTTAGATTTACTAGCTCACTAGTTCTCGAATTTCTAGATTTTCGACTTGTAATGTTCTTATATATTTTTTCATGGGTTAAAAAAGGTATTTTTGAGTGATTCCACTTGGAATGGGGACCTAATACATCCTAGTTAATACCAAAATTTGTCACATCCAATTTGGATTTGATTTGCTTGGTCATTCAATGAATTATAGTAAATTTATACATCCTGTAGGAATGAGGGGATCCTGTAGGAAATCACTGCAGCATCTTGTAGGAAAGCCTATTTTGAGGCTGAATTGAGGAAAAATCCTCTAGGAAGCTAGAAAAGGGTCCCTACTTGTCTCCCAAACCTTCTGACCATTCACCATCATCCCCACGTCACCTACCACATCACCAAAAGGGATTAGATTTCAGACTCTCACATGGAAAAAGACAAAAAGAAAAACAAATTTATTTTATTCATTTACATGCACAACATTAGAAGGTTTTATGGTTTGAATCTGCATGCTTAGGATAGTAGGATTGCATACATATTAATTTAGCATTATTTTGAACCAAAGCCTCTTAGCAGTTAGTTAGAAAATGGTGTGTTTTAGCATTTGATTTCATTCTCTTTCTTGTACTTTCTTTCTTGCAATAGGTTAATGTTCCATTTCCAACATTTCATTTTCTGCAATTAGCTTATGATTTGACTTTAGTACATGCACTCCATTACATCATGATAGCAAAGGAAGGATACATTGTATGCTGCACATATAGTGCCGATACCTCTTAAGTTTGTACGAACCCGGGGTTGATAGTTAAGGTCAGTAGCCTTGGGAGTTGCAGCATTCTTGTTGCAATACCGAGGCTTATCACTTTTTGGCACCATTGGCGAGGAGGTTTCAAAGTATGTATTGTTTTCTTCCGTAGTTGATTCATTTCTTTTTACTTTTTGCAAAAACAAAACATAATTACATTAGGCATATTTCATTTCAAACATATAAAAGTGCATTGTGTTAGTGTTTTCATTCGATCATAAAAGAAAAAAATCTCCAGCACCAATCAACCCCCCCCCCCCCCCATGTGATCACGTGGTGTAGTAAGAGCCACAACACCATTCACATTTGCAGGTAGAAGAAGAATATGGAAAAGAATGTAGAAGAAATGGATGGAGATGATAAGGAAGATCCTCTCAGATTTCCCATTCAAGATACTGATGGTAGTCTGCACATGAAGAACATCCGTCCATCTTTTCTTCCAAAATTTCATGGTCTAAGGTCAGAGGATCCAGGAACCTTTCTCTTTGAATTTGAAATTGTTTGTAGATCTTATGGTTACTTATTATAAACTCAAAAACTGAGATTGTTTCCAGCAACATTGAAAGATAGAGCTCTTATATGGTTCATGATTTTAGGGACTAATTCAATATGATCATGGAATGATATGCAAAAGATATTTCTAGAAAATTATAAAGATCATGATATTAAAGAAGAAATCTTCAGAATGAACCAAAGAGAAGATGAGAGCCTTGAGGATCTAACAGTGAGGTTCATGTACAATGTTAAGAGGGGAAAACTACATCATTTAGGATCTGACACACTAAAAAACCTCTTACTTAGAACAATTAGGGATGAGTGGATTAATCTTCTTGATCTCATGAGTAGAGGTGATGCATACCAATTATCATTTGAGAAAATTTGTGAAACATGCAAACACATATCAAGAGGAAAAGCAAGAGCAAATAAATCAGCATCAAGATCGGTAAGTAAAGATAAACTTGGAAATTTGTTTGATGATCCTAAAACATAAATTATTTGCAATCTAACAAAACAAGTAGAAATGTTAAGAATGCAAGATGAAGGAAAATAAAATGCTGACATTCGTGTTGCAGAATCACAAGATGTTAAACATTGTCCATCATTACCAAGGTTGAAGGAAGTTCACCAAGAGAACAATGGAGCAAGTCAATTGCCAATGCAACAATCTTATGTGGCTCCAAGAGGACGACGACAACCTATTCAACCTGATATGATGCAAGAGCCTAATTCACAATTTCACACTTATGCACATCCCCTTCAAAGTAATTGGAACACACTCTTTCCTTGGCAACATTGACCATAGCAATCCAAATCTTGTCAAGGAACTTATGGGAGCCATCCAGAATATCCTCAGTATTTTCCTCAATAACCTCCATACCAAACTCCATGTTGTCCTTACCATTCACCTTTACCTTCACCACAAACCCATCCACATCCATCTCAAATATACACTCCCACTCAACTACCTGTACCACCATTCCGAAACCCACACATTGAAGTAGCTCAACCCACTTACAATACTGAGGTATAACACTTCCAAACATCTCCTCTTGAGATCAATGGTAGTCACCATAGCTCAGGAAGAGTATTGCAAAAAATAAATCATCTTGATATCATTGAAGGACCACATCAAAAAGAAGAAGATTCCAATAAGAAGACCACAAAACCATAGGCTACGATTCATGAAGAGCAGACATCAAAATCAGAGATTGAGAGAACTCCCTCATGGTTACCATCAAATCCTCCATGTGTTCAAGAGAGCAATTAGCAAAAACAGGAAGATTTGAAGGTCATGGTAGAAGAATACATGAAGAATGATCCAGATCAGCAAAAGGACCAAGGACATCACAACTATATTGAAATATGGTTCCAGACAGTCACTAAGTTGCAGCATCACTCTCTTCCACAAGTATACTTGATCCTTTCAAAGTCAAATCATTTGGTCTCTAAAATCCAGGTACATGTCAACGCATACATTTCAAGCCTCCACATCATTTTTTTATCATCTTGATGTGCACATGGCTCCATTTGAAGTATTCTTATAATTGAAAGCGATTTTGTTTTTCAAGTAGGGTAGAGTAGAAGAAAAAAGAAAAATTTAACAAAATGAAAAATAAGAGAAAAAATAAAAATCTAAGGTGGGAACATCCTTGGAGGTTCCTCGAATTGGCTCATTGATTAAAAACCTCCATGAGATGGTCAATGGGTTGAAAAAAAGCAAAAAAGAGAGAAAAAAAAAATCTTAGGTGAAAACCTCCTTTGAGGCATGTAGGAAGACCTACTAGTTGAAAACCTCATTGAGATGGCTAGTAGGCCTAGAAAAAAGAAGAGAAAAAATAAAAGAATCCTGGCTCCATGCATGCATGTACTCTCCAACATCTACAAGCAATAAGAACAAGTTGGTAGCAAAAGGAAAATTGGTCAATCCTAGTCAAAAGAAGTCAAATTTTGACTTTCTCCTACTTCGTTCAAATGCTCCAACAAGGTCCAAGCCATACCAATCCATCACCCTCATCTATTTTCCCCATACTCCCATCATTTTCAAACTTCTACCACTCATTTTCCTTACTATCCTAAAAAACTATAGGATGATCTTTTTTAGTACAGGATACAAAAATATATAGAGCAACAATTTATTTTTTCCATAACTTAAAAACCATGCATCCATTTGCTAAGATGTTTCAGGGGGAGATGCATATGGGTGATGGTAAAAGGCTCAAGAAATTTTAGCAAATTCTAGTGCATGGTTTCCAAGAAATTGGCTTCCATCACCTTCAACCATTTTTGCATTTTCTCAATATCCGTACATCCATTTAAAACATTGTTTCATGGGGAGATGCATATGGATGATGGTAACATGCCCAAGCAATTTCAGCAAATTCCAGTGCACGGTTTCCCAGAAATCAGCCTCCATCAACTTCAGCCATAATTATTTTTTCTCAAGATCCGTGCATCTGTTGACCAACTTTTTTCTATGGGGAGGTGCATAATGATGATGGAAACATGCTCAAAAGTCTTAGCTCAATCCAGTCTACCGTTTGGGAGATATGGACAAAACAAGTTGTTGTCATGTAGACCTACACGATACAAAACAACACCTAGAGGATTGGGAGTGAGTAGTTTTAAAGAAGACTCAGAGGTCAATGAAGCTCCTCCAAAGCTTAGTAGTAGCATCAAGATCATTAGCATCATCATCCAACACCAGCACATCAATATCAAGTCAATATCAACATGCATGTCTCTACAACAACTATCAAGTAGGTACAGGTATGCAATATTCTTGACCTCTTCTCTTGAGCATATTATAGTTAGAAATTTGTTGTCAATGCATGCGAGATGAGGTTTTATAAGCTAAGGATGGGTCAACAGTCTCAGTCACCTTCAACTAGTTGATTGCAACTCACCCCTTCACTCATGCAATGTTGAAAAGTCAAATTATGAAGGGTGATGATTTCAAGGAATGAGGATAACAATTAAAAGAATAATTTTTTGCAAAGGCCAAGGTCACCACAACACTCCAAGACCTCCATCCACTTCATATTCACTATCTATTCATCATTCATCCATCCCATTTCATTCTTTATAGAAAAATAGAGAGAGAGAGCATCCTCTCCATTTTCATGAAATTTCCATTCGCAGGTCAGCAAGAAGGACGGTCAAAGAGAAAAATTGGACCACAAAGAGACCCCTGTCACTCACATTTTTATTTTACCACTCATTACTATTCATTCCTCCTGCAGGAATTACATTGACACAAAATTTTTATAGGAGGCAATCCTAAGGAAAATAAATGGTGGAGCAAGGTATCAAAATGTTGGTAAGGGTGTGGAATACCTTGCGAAACTAAAAAAATAATCAAGAACCATCTTGAATAAAGGGAAGAAGGCAAACTAATGGTCTCAAGAAACAAGGATTTTTCTTTGCACAAATATGTTTTTTGGCTTGTCTTTGTAGAGCTTACAACCAAGATTGTTAATGCACAAGAGAGAGGCCACCAGGGCCATGGATGAGGCATAATGAGGTCACTAAGTTGCTTAGAGGACGAGTAACACTTTCAGTAGGGGGTATGCCGGGCCTCTAAGTTAGACATAAATTAAGAACCATGCCTCTATTTTAAAACATAAATTAAGGCCTATGACCATCCTTCAACACATTAAACCTCTCTTTTTGCATTAGATAATTTATTTTTAACTTTAATATATTCATTAGGAAGGTTTATGAATAATTGAATATTTGTGCCTAATATTATTTTTTTTTGTGGAATATTATGAGAATATTGGGTAGATTATGAAGAGTTGGAGGAGGATATAATTTAGGGACTTATTCCCTAAAACTAGAGGATCAATAATAAATAATAAGTCAATAAGATATTATGGAATTATGGCACAAATTGTGGAATTCCAATGACTGAGAAAATATCGGAATGTGTTCCACTAATCAAGGGAGCAGATCCACCAATTAAGAGAGAAGGTCCACTAATCAAGGGATTTTGGTGGGGAAAGCTTCCTCCATCCATGGGGAATGATTCAAATTTGCCTCTAGGGAATGATTGAGAAAATTTAGGAATGTGTTCCTTGCCATCTAATGCAAATTCCTAGTATTGGGAACTAGATCCACTAATCAAGGCATTTTGGTGGGGAAAGCTTCCTCCATTCACCGGGAATGATTCCTAATCATTTTGTATAAGTACCAAGTTGAATTTTCCTCTAGGGATACCTTTTTTCATTAGTGTTATTGTGGAGAGAGCTTGTATTCTTCCAGCTCCATTGTATTTTCTTGTAGGGATGTAATTCTATTGATGAAAATAATGAAGATTGGTGTAATGTTCATATTTTAGATCTTATTATCCTCCATAGGTCTCTGTGTTTCCTTAGAATTGGTCATCCTAGGAGCCTCAGAGCCCTTTTGTATCATTTTCTTTCCTTCTTTTCACTGCTTATTCACGTGCATCTCTAGTTTTTATTTCTTTCTATTTCTGCATTTAGTATTAATGATTTCCTGTTGTAGGATTGAGTTAAGTGGTTTATGTACGTTCTTTTGCATGATCACAAGCATTATTTCATTGTTAGAAAAGCTTTGTAAGCTCATAATAATCATTGAGTTGCTTGGATTAGTCTTCTTATTCCCAAATCTAGACTGTTGGACCTCCTTTTTAGCAAAGCATAGTAAATTTATGCTATTTTTTAGAGCATGGTAATGAGCTTCAATAAAATTAATTTCACTTGCATCAAAACAAAAAAACATTATAGTTCATAAAAAAAATCACCCCATTGCATTTGCACTTCATTTGGTAAGGCATTTTTTAGATTTATTAGCTCACTAGTTCTCGAATTTCTAGATTTTTGATTAGTAATGTTTTTATATTTTTTTGCATAGGTTAACAAAGGTATTTTTGAGTGATTCCACTTGGAATGGGGACCTAATACATCCTAATTAATACCAAAATATGTCCCATCCAATTTGGATCATGTAGGAAATCAAGGGATTCTTTAGGAAATCACTGTAGCATCCTATAGGAAAGCCTATTCTGAAGTCGAACTGAGGAAAAAGCCTCTAAGAAGCTAGCAAAGGGTCACTACTTGTATCCCAAACCTTCTAACCATTCACCATCATCCCCAAGCCACCTACCACATCACCAAAAGGGATTAGCTTTCACACTCTCACATGGAAAAAAAACAAAAATAAAAACAAATTTATTTTATTCATTTACATGCACAGTAGTAGAAGGTTTGATGGTTTGAATATGCATGCTTAGGACTGTAGGATTACATACATGTTAACTTAGCATTCTTTTTGAAGCAAAGCCTCTTAGCAATTAGTTACGAAATGGTGTGTTTTAGTTTGATCTCATTCTCTCTCATGTACTTTCTTTCTTGCAATAGGTTAAGGTTCCATTTCGAACATTTCATTTTCTGCAATTAGTTTATGATTTGACTTTCGTACATGCACTCCATTACATCATGACAACAAAGGAATGACACATTGTATGTTGCACATATAATGTCGATACCCCCTAAGTTAGTATGAACCCCAGGTTGATAATTAATGTCGGTAGCCTTGGGAGTTGTAGCATTCTTGTTGCAATACCGAGGCTCATCAATATTTTGCATGCAATCTTCTATATGCACTTCCAAGTTAAAATTATTTCAATCTACTCCAACTTCTGCACTTCTAATTCATATAGGAAAACTAATTTCCAACTCCATTTCAATATTTTCAAACAATATCTACCAATAAAACTTACTCTATTCCTACAATCATCAAGTACAAACAATACCCAAACATGTTTCCCTTCTTCTCCAATATTTTTAGTCTCAAACCTATTTCTCTACTTCAATCTTATGTTGGTAGTGCTTTTCTGTTCCATTCCTCTCTGCTCACAATCTCTAGTGTATTCTTAAATATTCCAAGATTCTCTCTGTTATTAACTATCATCGGTCTTTATCATTGCAAAACAAATCAAAATTACCTCTTCTATAAGTCATGTTCTTCTTCTCATCCATTTTATTCTTCTAGGTTAAAATCTTTGAATCCATGCTCTAACACCACTTTCCTCTCTTGGAGAACCAATCTGATCACCACTTTGCCTCTAGTATCAATTGTTTTGATATCACTTAATGTGGGACCAAATCACTTAGCAGTGATTTCCTCACTTTTACTACCCAGGGTCATCATTCCAATCTTGATTCCCTCATTTAAAATTGTTTCCATGATCCATATACAAGAATGTTGATACAAACCAAATCTTACTAATCATCCACTTTGTATGCCATTCCCTTCAACACAGATAAAAAAACCTCATAATTTGAATATTGCAATTGTGACACCTTGCATCTAATATTACATCTTAATACATTACAATTCCTCCATCTCTATCAATTTTCAACAATCCACCATTTACTAATTGTTAGTTTTTTCAATGCAGAATTCGTTGAGATTTAAGTTGGGGCTATAGGTTCTAATGGTAAATACCCAAATCCCAAATTTAATATAAAGTGTATTCCTTTCATACTAAGTTATTGTCTACTCCCAATCCATAGATTTCAAGTTCATATCCATGCATGTCTTGACTAAGGTTTTTATATATGTTGGGAGTGCTTCCCACTATTAATGCACACAAATTTATTCTAACTTGATTGCACTGAATTGGAAAAATAACCTAGTTATATTAAAATGGCCACCTATTCTTACCTTTTCATATTCTATAGGAATACAATGTTGTGCTAAATTTTGTGTGATTACTCAAAGACTAGCTATAATCAAGTCCACAAATTTACAATTCAATCTCCCATGACTATGAATCTCAATTATTGTCAAAAGGCATGAACATTGTCTTATTTAACAATGATTTGGAAAACACCTAGTTAAACGATCATGATTTTTGAAAACAATCTCTCATCAATTACAGACTTAGAGTATACTTGAGTGCTTTAGATGACAAAATCCTAAAAAATTCCACCATGAATTTTGTAGTACAATGCTTCCTCTTCTCTCCGGCTTTTCTAATAATGATTAGAAGAAATAGTGGGTATCTCCCTTTTCTTCTCTGCATAACTTTGTTATCTATAATAATATCTTTCCAAAATTCACAATTCACCTCTTCAACAAGAAACACTTGTAGTGAATGATAATATTTTAGTGCAGCGGGATTATTGATCACTCCATTTATCAATGATCTCTACCTCTAATTGAGTTTGAGAAGAACCAAGGGATTATCGCCTTCTCACTTCTCCAAAGTACTATCACTCTTGAGATTGTACAATTTTTCAAGCACCTACAGATGTTTTTGAGGCTACCTGTCTTGAGCTTTGGCTCCTCCTTCAACCGATTCACACTCAATAATGAGTCATCTTAACATATATACATGCATACAAGGGTTGCAGCCATTCACACACTATAAAATCTGATAGATCCATCGAATTAGAAAACATGGAATATAATGATTCGTCATTAACACAATAGTATTTACATATTTACAGTGGCCTCCCTCTCATCGCCAGATTTACATTAAATTGACCCTACTTGGCATTGAAGCTAAACATTGGCTTCTACGACCTCTTATTGTTCTATCATGAATAGACACTACTATCATTATACAGTTCAAGGCTAATATATAAGGAGATTAAATTCAATGAACCTCATGGGTTCAAATCCACTAAGTGAGGATCTTTTGGACTTGTATAAATCGAAAACCTATTGGAGGAGACTCTCATGATAAAAGGCCAATTTGATGGCATTACTTGTTTCTCACATTTACAGGAAGAGAACTACCATTTCTAATTAGGTATCCAAAGAAGGGGCACAACATGTTCTGGGCACGTGGATGATTCATGAGCACAATCAGCCAAACTTTTATCAGTACTACCACTTTCCATTTTCATATTTTCATGCTAGATCATCAGAACAATGGTACATAACTTTGGGACAATTTTTGAGGACTATATGCGGCCACAAGATTTCGACTCATGACATCTACTGATGTTTTATTTTTGTTAAACTGATATTATGTACATATTTATAACTGAATTGGTAACTAGCTCATTCTATATAGAGAACAATGATGATATCTATATAGAAGTACCCTTGTATTATTGATATTTTTATGCACTCAGGAAGGCCCCACAATTTATGGTTTGGGTTTATATCACTGGATATGCTTGACAACATCTACTACATGTAATTTTCATTTTAAATTTTAATGGAAATTGTGATTTTTCCTTTGGGAAAATAAATTCTTAGTATGAGAATAAAAAGAGAGAGGAAAAATCATAAATTAACATTGTCTTAAAGTGAGTATACAGAAAAGGTGTCGGAAATATTTAAAATGAGAGAAGCAAAATTATATAGTCCACCTTTGGTTAGCCATTTCAAATTGAATAAGGAAATGTGTCCTAAAACACAAGAAGATATATACTACATGTCATAGGTTTCATATTCATCAGTAGTTGGAAGCTTGATGTATGTGATGGTATACAAAATGCTAAATATCACACATGTAATGGGAGTTTTGAATGAGTGCATGAATAATCCATGTAAAGAGAATTAGAAGGTAGTAAATTGTATTATCATGTATTTGAGATTTACTACTACTGAAGAATTATTCTTTAGAGGTTTAAACATTGCTCTATAGCAATATATTGATTCAAATATCGTGGATGATATAAATAGTAGGAGGAGAACAATGGTGTATGTATTCACTATAGGTGGAACAAAAATAAGTTGGATTTCAAAATTGTAAATAATTGTTTCACTTTCAACAATATAAGTAGAGTATGTTGCTATTACAGAGGCTATTAAAGATATTATTTGGTTACAAAGGTTCATGTGGGAATTAGGAAAGAAGTAGGGGAATAATATGTTTTGATAGTGATAGAAAGAGTGTCATTCATATCGTAAAGAACTCGACTTTTCATTCTAATACTAAGCATATATAGCCTATGTACCTTTTCATATGATAAATTTTGGAGGAGGGATAGTTGAAGCTAGAAAAGATACAAACTAGCTAGAATCCTATAAACATCTTAATGAAGGTAGTAACCAAGGAAAAATGATTTTTCTGCTAAGTTTCAATTGGTCTTCAAGCATGATAATGGAGATGAGAAAATTATTAGGGCCAAATTCGAACCATAACAAATAGGTGCAAAACTAATGGAGTTATTGAAATTAGCATCCAAGTGGTAGATTGTTAGCAATGGAGCCCGATTATATTGCTAATTTAGAGGTCTTGTTTGAAGCTTCATTTGGACCTCAGTTCTTGATCAAGGGTGTAGGGTGGATTCCCCCCCTATTATTGTTGCAAGGAGGTTTTGGGAGGTGACAACAACTCTTTGGATCCCCAACCGATGATGGTTTATGGGTAGTGACATTCAAGAGAATTTTTTGGAAAAATTCCCTCTAAAACATTGTAATGTCATAGTCAATGTGGATCATTCATCATTAGGTCATAGATCTAATAGTTGATGTTATGTTAGGGTTTTTCCCCTAAAAGGAATCCATCTTTTTATGAGGGAGTTGTATTGTGGCTATGCATTATTAAGATAACACTCTAATTGAGAGAGAGGAGATTATGAGAGAGATATGGAGAGGTTCATAATGGATGTGTTACATGTTATAATCCCTTCATTTTGCTAGAATATATAAAATAAAGGATTTTCTATTCTCCATGGATATAGCCCAAATTGGGTGAACCATGTATACTGTCGTCTCATTTGTATCGTTTCATTCTATGTTTTATATCTGCATTCATTTTAATTTATTTCTTTGTGTATATATATATATTATATATATATATATATGATATATATATAGATATATATAATGCTTAAGCATGGGATTGTGGTGCAGTGATATTCCACTCATGTTTTAGAGTTTTCTAATATACATATGTGTCTAATGCATTTATTGATTTTCTTCCTCTATTTAATTTAGTATTTATTTCGTGGTGTTGTTTCAAAGTTATTGTTTGTTGAATTATTATTTCCTATATATTTTATTTTCTACAGAATTAGTATGTTGTAGAATCACCTTGTTATTATATGAAACTTAGTATATAAAGCTAGATGTCAAGTTACAAGCATGGTTCCCAATAACTCTAACATAAGAGGTGCCATTAGCAAAGGTGATATTGAGAATACTATTGATTATTTCTGTTATAATGGATTTATGTCTTAATTTAGATTTGAATTCAAATAGTCATTTATTTATGTTGTATGAAATTTAAATTAGATCATACAAAAATTAATTTTGAATAGTGCAAATATATATTATATATATATATTATATATATATATATATATATATATATATATATATATGTATGTATTGCACTGAGTGCTCAGAAGTTCAATAGACCCCAAATTGATAAATTAAATGATTGTGCAATTTGAGTTTACCTTGATAATAGGAAGACACATAAAAACACTATGAGTGAGGTGGATGAATCATTAAAACATGAAGTGGGAAGTCTAAAAGGTACTCTTAACATCACTAAGGTAAAAGGGAAGGTTACCACAAAGGCTTCATTTTTTACTCTATATGTTGGTTATAATGGTCTTTAGTATTAACCTGTTTTCTAAGTTTGTGGTAGTGAAGATAGTTGTCCAGTTATGGGATGTAATGGTTGACTAGAGAGGTTGTGTGTGTGTGTGTGTGTCGATTTATAAATCAAGGAAGTAGGGGTTTGCACTAGTCATTTATGATTGGCTCCACAATAATAACATGGTAGGCTTACTACAAGAGTTTTGCACTTCTTTGACTTCAAAAAACATCCATGCCATTGGATCTTTATAGCTCACTAAACATGCTTTGGTCTTAAACTTGCAACCTCTTAGAGTCCTAAATTCCAAAAGGAGGCTAGATGACTCATCTTACCTTAAAAATTTCTTTGAATATATATATTACAATAATTTTTTAAGTTAAGGTGATTCATATAGCCTCCTTAGAGAGAGAGAGAGAGAGAGAGAGAGAGAGAGAAGGTTTTAACCATGTACAAAAATTCCCTACAAATGAATTCTTAAAAAACATAAAAAATATACAATGGCAAGAACATAAAATATACACAAAGGTTTTTCTCCTAGAACCCAAAATAAATAAATAAACATATTGATTTTTCATTATGTTCCTTTCAATGTTACAATAAATTATATACACGCTGAAACATTCATAAATCCCCAATCCATTAACCCTAAATTAGAACATAACCATGGTTCCCTTGACGAGATCTATAAAATACCATGGGAGAAACCATCCACAAAAACCATGTGCAAGACTATGGCTAGGTTCGCCTAGGGTTAGTCATGCAAAGAATATATCACATACCCAAGAGAGAGAGAGAGAGAGAGAGAGAGAATATTTAATCACTTCAATCAATTATTTTAATTATCAAATTTTAATTCCTTTCGTAAACACTTCAACCATTGAAATCAAAATATATGAGGTATAATATTAAGGAGTAAAACAAGAAAATTTAGAGCATTAGATTAAAAAGAAACCATGAACTTATAGAGATACAATCAACTCAAGAAAATACCCACAAATGTTGTGTTATTTGATTTATGTTAATTCACTCTAGATGTACACTTTTAAGTGGTGTGGGAGAAAGGACACTCAAACTACCTCACTTTTCCAATCCAAATAGGCACTAAATATAGTGGGAACTATGCAAGAAGCTAGAGTTTCACCCCTATGTTGGGAACTTTGTCATATGACTTTGTATTTAAAATTTTTAACACTTTTAAAATGACCATTTGAAAAAAGCATCAGAATATGTGGAACTTTAACATGCCAAAACAATAGGGCTCACAAAAAATTGAGCGATTTGAGTACCCATATAACATACATTTTTAAGACACCCCAGATGGGGTGGAAAGGGAAGTAGTAAGTGGTGAAGGAGGGAGGAATCTATTTGTCATCCCAAGTAATAGAGGGGAGTGATGTGGTTGCCACCCTCCCCCAAGGGACAAATACATGGTGTGTTAACTTATTGAAGACTTATTTGATTTAAGATATGTGGGATCTTCATTATATACAACCTCATGTGAGTTAGTTGTGATTCGTTTATGACCCCATAATGGTTTGGTGGCCAAGGTTTGATTCCCTTATTACAAGAGGTTTTTCAAGGTTTGTGCCATTATGTTGGTGAGTACCTCAAGGATTATTTTAGCCTTATTTACATCATATTGATTGATCTTTTCCAGTCTTACGAGTTATCTAAATGTGGTGGGAAAATTTATCCCCATTTTTCCTTGCATAATCTTGAGCCTTCATTCTACACTCTCAGCTTTTCTTTGGGAGGAGGACCAAGCCCTACTAGCATAGTTTCTCCCTCTCTATGGTTAAGCAACCAAAGAAATGTCATGTTGGTTGAAAATGATATTGATTAATGGGATCTCTCTCACATTTCACACTCTCTCAAGGAAAGACTCTTTTCAACACTTGATGTAAATATGGAACTTATGCATTGAAAGAGTTATTACATTCATCTATGATTACTTCTCTTCGGTGTCTTTGGGACATGATCAAGTCATGCCTCCATGAGCTTTGATCACCTTAGGTATCTCATTGTGATTTCTTTTGCTCGTTGTTGGATATCATGTTTTATTGGTTTGTGCTCAGTATAGTTTTCAAGGGTGGCGTCTCTTTCTTCTTTTAGGGAATTCTCCCTAATGTGAACTCCCCCTCTCTTCATCCTTAGGTAAATTTGTCCCTACTTCTATTTTCTAGAGGTTTTTTCTTTCCCTACTCCCTTTTGTTGTTTGCTTTTCCTCTTGCTTTTGGTTTGCTTCATCTAGGGTTCCGCTCTCCCTTTTGGTTTATTTTTTTAGTCTTTCTCCTAGTGCCTAAGAAAAGTATTTAATTAAAGATTATCTTATTTTCTTTTCTATGAAACTTTTTTTATTTGAAGTATTAGGTGGATATCAATATGTTTTGAAGTCTCACTCACAATACGTGAAGTTTCCCATAGAAACTTTGGATAGATTAGGATGTTTTTACACAAGTTTTTTCAAAAATAGTTAACACAACATAAACAATTATGAAAATCTACTTTCACTAGTTAAGATTTAAGATTTAATTAACTTAATAATAAATAGATTTAATTAACTTAAATAATAATAATTAGAAAATAGCTTAGTATTATCTAATTCTTAAAATATTATAAAATATAAAATTTAATAAATTTTTTTTAAATTTTATTACTATATATTATAATTTTAAAGTAATTTATTTAAAAAAATTTAAATTATTTATTAAAATAATAAAATGTCTTTAAATATTTAAATATTTTTTAGATTAATATTTAAAATTTCACCTTATTTTTATGTGCAAGTTTTATCAACAATAGCTATAGTTTTATATGTATAATGACGAGGAAGATTAAGGTTCACTAAAACCAATATGGTTTATTAGACCTTTTTAATATGTTATCTCTATGCTTAAAAAGAAGGGATATTAGTGCTATTAGATCACTAGAGTTTTGCTAACTTAACATGTCAAGGAGGTTGGTATTGGATGGTTTGGAAATCATAACAAATGTGAGTAAAACCCTCACAATCCAATTTCATCTTCAATCCTCTTTTTATACCAAACTTGAGAGATTGTTTGGTGCCAAGGTATTTTAGGAATAAACCCTCAAAATCCAAGAGAAAGTTTTTTCCATCTTCAATCCTCTTAAGATCGCAAAGGTGAGTGTTTTAGGAATAAACCAACACCATGTTTCACTTTGAAGCTCATGAGAATTAGTTCTTAACGTTGCAATGTTCATTTTCTTCTTAGCATTGGTCAAGACATCAAGATAATTCTAGTTATCAAGAGTGGGGTTGTTCCCCTCCTTATAATACCTTAGCTTCATTTTTCTCTCTAGCTCCTTATCATCCCACAACTTATCCTTAAATTTGAAAGTAATGGTATTTTTAATATTATCCTTACTCTGCAAGATGATCTCCCCCTTTTTCCCTTAATGGTTGAGTCAAGATTGGGCCAAGTGAGGGTTTTGGCTAGAGCTAGAAGCAATTTTGGGGACCCTCTTGGCTTCTATGTTGTAAAGTTTCTTCTCATGTTTTTGGCTAGAAGCAATTTTGGGGAACCTCTTGGCTTCTATGTTGTAAAGCTTCTTCTTATACATCACATACCTAAACATAGCCATGTTTTTGGGGAAATGCTAGCTTCAATCAAGAGCATAGGATAAAGAGTGTACATAGCCATGTTTTTGGGGAAAGGCTAGCTTAAATCAAGAGGATAAGATAAAGAGAGTTCCCTTTAATCTTGATGTTGTAGGTTATTGATGCAGGAGCAACCAGCAACAAAGCAAACTAGAGGATCAAAATAAAAGAAAAGTCTGTCTTAAAGCAAAAAAAACAAAGTTAAAGCGGATAAGTGGCTTTAAAGTAGATAAGGGATACTTATCTGTCATGCATGTGCCTTTAGTTGGAGAAAAACAAGGATAGAGTCGATCCTTCCAATCTAACATTTTTTTGTATATATATGTAGTGTGATAGGGTGTAAAAGATATATGTTTTGTAAGGATATTGTGAGTGGTAAGATGTAGCTGAGCGAGCTCGGTTTTAAGGTTGAAATGCCTTAATTTTGTAATTTTTCCGTAAATATATAATCAAGTGTGTTCCTGTTCTGTGTTAATTTTATATGCTTATGTGTTTATGAATAAGTTAATATTTGTTGTACGCGCTGACAATAAACGCAGCGTGGAAGCGTTGACTGTTCTCACGTTAATATTAAGTATGTGTCACAGGCTTTAATATGGATTGGAAGCCGCAATAATTAGCTTGCATGTAGTATAGGAATCTGTGTGTAAGGGATGTAACGCCATCACAGTAAGGAATTATTATGCGTAAGGATCTTGTGACTATGGTGCGTATTGATAACTTTAGCAATAAGTTTTTCAAGCACGGGCTGTCCAACAGGCACAGCTCCATATCTGATATATGTTGGATCGATTGCCTTTCAGTGAAATTCTGGAGTGTACGCTGGGATTTTTGGATAATTTTCTGAGTCTCTTCAGAGTTTAAGCTATTGACCGAATACAGAACAGTGGCAGTTGCAGTCATGTCCAAACGCGAGTTTTCAAGCACGAAGTGGCTGTTACGTTAACAATAAAGGATTCCCTGAAATTATTCGGAATTTCGAAGGAGAGTATACTTAAATTGTTCGTGTTAGCTTTGTTTGGTAACGTAAATTATCTGCTTTTAGAAATTTTATGATGTGGTTATCGTGAATTGAATTGCATGAGTGAGAAAGAAAAAGATTCAGGGTAATTAATGCGCTTAGTGGGTTAGGATCAAGATTTTTAAAGACTTTGGGATTTTGGGCAACCCCCAAAATTTCATTTTCATCAGTTATAAATTGCTTTTGGATCAGTTAGACTTTCTTCGAGAATTATCTAAATATAATGTAACCCTAAATCTCGCATTAAGATAAAATAATAAGAATGACAAAAGTCTAAGAATATATAATATATATATATATATAATATATATATATATATATATATATATATTATATATATTTATAATAATTCTCTATATTATATTTATATTGTAGATAAATATATATATATATAATTTAAATTTACAACAAATATACTTTTCTTACTTTTCTCTATGTATTCAAGCGAAACGTTAAATTTTAAATTACCCTCTCCAAAAAGATATCATACTCTAACCATAATCCTTTTATCAATACCATAATTCTAATAATGGTGATGATAAAAATCAATATATAAATATTGTGATTACCCTCATACTTAAAAACAACCTTCAAAATAAAGCAAAACGTTAAATTTTAAATTACCCTCTCCCCATAATATCATAGAGGAAACAGTAGAGCTCCCAACATAGCAATTGTTTTCTAGCTCATAATAAACTTTCTAGAGCCCAAAAATCATTTTATCAATACCATAATTCTTATTAAATTGTGATGAAAATCAATGTTTTAAATATTTATATAAAAACATGCTCTGATGAAATTAATATATATATAATATATATATATATATATAATTTTAAATTACCCTCTCCCCAAAATATCATACGTAGATGAAACAGTAGAGCTCCCAACGTAGCAATTTAAGTATGTATAGAATTTAAGTAGAGGTTGGCAGAGGTGGTACTCTATGAAGAAGGAACATCCCAAAAAGCCTGCAGAATCCATACCCGTGGCTTGCAAAAGGACAACCTTTTAGTCCTTTTAGTCGGAACTGCCTTGTGTGCATTCAGTACTGCCTTCTGTGCTGTCAACCAACAAACACTCAATGCGGTGCATGGGTATGTGCCCCACACCTTCATCTACCGTTTTAGTCTTTACATTTTCTGAACAAACTACCCTACTTTTTTAGTGGGCACCATTAAAAACCTAGGTATTTAAAATCTTAAAACTTAATAAAACTTTGGCCAATTTTCATAATTTTCTAATCAAATTTTTATGATTTTCAATGCATTCATATATGGTCAAAAAATCAATTTAAATAATATTTATTTTAAACGTGTTGAATCTATATATTCAATCAAAAACCTAGTTTGAATAACACAAATCAAAATTTCACTTCAAATTTTTAAGTCTAATTCTAGTACTTGAAAGTCTAAAAGAACCCACCAAAAATAACTCCATTTTATTGTAACTCAAGTAATGCATTTCACCACCACTACTACCTTCCAAGTAGCAAAGCATCATGCTCAAATTCAGCATTATGTGATCTTCAAAATTCAAAATAGCACCTGCACCACATTTGATTGGACTCTGCACTCCATCTGCCCAGTTCAATGGGAAGCAAGCATACTTTAAATAATGTATTGTCCCCAAAATTGGAGAAATTCCTCAGGTAATCACTCTCTAAGCTCTATTAATAATAACTTTTCACATAATATATTATTTTGTTATTAATTAAAAAAACTGTTTACAAGTTTCAATTGAAATTTGAAAATAATTAAATTAAATTGATTGTAGATTTTGAGAATATTTTATAATTTAATAGATAAGAATAAAATTAACTTTATCTCTTTATGCCTATCAATTTTAATTATTCTTGAAATCTTTTTATATATATAAATGTAAAAACTGATAATTTTACAATAAGCATCTAAATAGAAATGTCATCATTTTTATTTTCTTCAATAACCTTAAACATTAATTTTTAATAATAATGGATAATCAATATTAGCAATCTTCTACTAATATTACAATTTTAACATTATTACAAATATTCAAATTATGAATTTATTAAATTATTTTTATAAATGTAGTGGTGAATTTGACAACCACTGTTATCATAAAAATATAGTTATTAATTTAGCCAGAGGTATTATCATAAAATAAATTTATTTATTATAAAAAGATATATCATTTTTGGGTTTAGTAGTCTAAGAGTTAGAGCTAGAGCCAGGCATCAAGTTTTTTTATATTGTTGCTAGTTGTTTCTGATCATGAGTCCAATTCTCTTAGATCATTTTTGGGTAAGACCCCATAATTAAGATCAACCATTTGCCATCCACAGAATTTCAAGAAGTACTTCAGATTTCCCATACTTTCTTTCCAAATGTGTGTGTGATATTTAAGTTTAAAACATTAAAATTAATTCTCAAATTAATAATTGGTGATCTTAAAACTAATAATTTTCACATGATATATTATCTAGTCATTAATCTTAAAAAAACAGTTGCAATTACACAGTGAAAGACTATTTAACTTGAAATTTGAAAATAATTGAATTTAGTTGATTATAAATTTTGAAAATATTTTATAATTTTATAAATAAGAATGAACTTAATTGTTTGATCTCTTTTATGTTTATTTAATTTTAAATTATTCTTAAAATCTACCCGACTAGAATTATCCTATCATTTTAACTTCAAGTTCAAAGAATAGATGTCTAATGTTTTTGAGGAGAGAAGTAAGGTAAACTCATAGGATGGAAATGTTACCACATAAGGTCTCACTTATGGCCCATACTGTCATTATATATCAATTTGTTTCATAGCCTCAAGAACTGTGAAACCTTAGTAGAAGTATGTCATATATCAAACATATACATTATAGTCGTGTCATTAGACATATAACATTTTATATATCCATTGGTTTCATGGCTTCAAGAAGGGGTGACAAACTTTAGAAGAAGACGTGCTTCCCATTTAATTCACAGAGAGGTACATACATCAATTCAGGGAGAGGTACATACATCAAACATATACATCATAGTAGCGTCATTAGACATACAACATAATCAAGTCATGAGACTAGAACCAAAGTAAGGAGATTATCATTAAAGTCTCCCAACTACCAAAGATATCTTCCTAAACATAGTGTCATGGCTTTATTCCTTGATATCCCTAATTTGTATCAAACGCTTTTTACAAATGAAACAAATTAAAATCGATTAGAGTGAGAATTTGGGTCCAAACCAAAAAACAAATTCAAATAGCTCACTCCAAAACAAAACAAAACAAATTCAAATCTTCCTTGAATGAGAAGTGGTCCAATCGTATTTCTGGTCACATGGCACCTCACGTACTATCATAGGGAACTTTGGTCAAATAAATAGGTCTGAGTGTGAGGATTTTTACAAGTGGTTATAATTTTTGATTGATGATTTGGATTTCAATTGTATTTTTTTTTTCACTACACTCTATTCATTATTATGCGACACTTTAGCCATCACCAATGAAAATAAAGTTGAAAAAATGATAAGAGCAAAATGTTTATGAATAATTTAATTAATTATAAAATTATCCTCCGTGTGTTGAGTTTATTACCATGTTTTTCACCCCATCGGGGAATTGTGTTATATATTATCTCTTAATATTTTGTTATTTCTAGTTTTCAAACCAGACCAACCTTACAGCAAACAAAAAATTCCTAAATTTTTCAATGGCATTTCCTTGAATGGAATTATATCTCGTTTAACAAAAACATGAATGGATTAGGTTTTTTATTGTTTCCATTAGAAAATTCCATCAATAAAATTGAAGATAAATCTTATTTTCCTCCATTGGTTATTTTGTTTGGTGGTCAAGTGGTCCAATATCCAATTAACAAAACAATATTGAAATAATCAATAGAACTAAGTTTTGATTGACATTTCATTGATTAGAGGGGTTGAAAGAGTGAGGTTAAAGTTTTTTTTAGGTACCTTGATTGTGTGTTATATTAATTGATGGTCCATCAACACAATCATATAAAAAAGAGAAAGCAAGGAAAAACAATTACATAGAAGTAGAAGAGGGGATTTAAAAAACTAATTATTAGTTAGGGTGATAGCATGGAGTTTGGTTACAATTTTTTCGTAAGAGAGAGTGTGTTTAGGTGGATAAAAAGAGGGCTCAATCAAGTAATTTAAGAGCTCGATAGAGTCATTTTTAAGCACTCAATCGAGCTCCTTGAGTGCCAAAAAAAAGCTCAATCTAGAGTCAAAAACAAACCCTCTATCTAGCCCTAAGGCTCATCAAGTCATTTTTTTAGCCATTTGCATAGACCTCACCACAATTATCCAACAGTTGGAGCATGGAGTGATTCAACCAACCTTGCCAACAACCTTGCCAATGTCTTAGAGGCTCAAATGAAGTTAGGTATTCTTTCATTTTTGTCTTTTTTATCTAAAGTTTTTACAAAATTAAACAAATTAATTTGAAGAAAATTACCATACCAAAGCCATGAAAACCATATAAAAACATTATAAAAAAACCCTTCAAACCAACTTAAAAAACCACAAAACCAACCTCGAAAACCATTGGAAAAAAAAAACCCTTCAAAACTTAGAAAACCATAAAAGGAAACTTAGAAAATGCTTTGAAATCATTAAAAAAACTATAATTGAAGTTTTAATTTTTTTCCTACTTGCAATCGTAGCATGTTTTG
Source organism: Pinus taeda (assembly GCA_000404065.3). Lineage (NCBI taxonomy): Eukaryota > Viridiplantae > Streptophyta > Pinopsida > Pinales > Pinaceae > Pinus > Pinus taeda. Next base: position 46,616 of record APFE030909275.1, on the reverse strand, counting down.
TTTATTAAATTCATTTTTCTAATTTTGAATGGTAAAAAATAATTTTCTAATTATTTTAGATTTTAAAGTTTTTTCATTAGTTTTGTGAAATAATTTTTCAAAAAAAAAAATTGTTATTTAAAATGCATTCTAAATTTCTAACAAATTTAACCAAAAATATACCCAAAAAAACTTCAAAATGAAAACAACTAAACTATAACCAATAAATAAGTAAATTAAGAACTTGAGATTGACATGATGAAATTAGTGGTCATATGTTATCTCTCTCTTATAAATATTATATGATGTTATGTTACTTTATATGAACATTTAACCTAGTTATATATAAGCATATTAGCATATATAATTCATAACTTTATATTAATTATTAAATAACTTATATTTACTAATAATTTATATATATAATATAAATAACTATTTTTATAAACTTAAAATTTATTTTATATTATTAAATTATATATATATATATATTATCTAATATATATATCGTATTATTATTATATTATAAAACCATGTCTATATAAATATTTAACTATTATAAAGTTATATCACATAGCTATATATTATAGTTTCTTCACGTGTGGGAGAGACACTTGCGATCACTCGGTGGTAGCTATGTCCACAGAAGTATCTAAGCTTGATCAAGGGTATCAAGCCCCGCGGCCAATAACTAGACCTAACTCCAAGGACTTTGGGGTGAATTGACCTTGTGACCTCCCGAACTCTGGGGCACTTATTTGAAAAGTTAAAGTAACCCTTGGGGCTACTATATATTATAGTTTCATATATATTGTTTATAACATAACATATTTCTATTATTATTTAGTTCATAACAAATAATTATAATTTAACATAACATAACATAAAGTTGTAGAATTGAGGCTTCTGTGATCCGTCATAATTGTAAGAAGAGCTTCAGCGTAAATCACATGAAAAAGACCTTTGTCGACGCGTTTCGAACCAACTAGTGTGGTTCATCGTCAGGA